>CAKAOH010001519.1:0-64605 GCA_916701665.1 Sebastiscus tertius | reverse complement strand
GTCGAAAAAAAAGTCATATAGTATAGTATGTCAAAAAATTTTAGAAAAAAAAGTCATAGTATTTTAAAAAAAAAAAAAAAAAAAAAAAAGTCTTGGTATAGTATTTTGAAAAATTTTGTAAAAAAGTCATGGTATATGTTGAAAAAAGGTCATAGCATAGTAAAAAAAAAAGTCATAGTATGTCGAAAAAAACTCAGTATAGGATGTCGAAAAAAGTCATAGTATGTTAAATGTTTTTAAAAAAGTCATAGTATAGTATGAAGATTTTTATAGAAAAAAGTCATAGCATAGTAAAAAAAAAAGTCATAGTATGTCGAAATTTTTTTTTAAAAGTCATAGTATAGTATGTCGAAAAAAAGTCAGTATAGTTTGTCAAAAAATGTTATAGTATGTCGAAAAAATAAAAAAGTCACCGTATATAGTATGTCGAGAAAGTCATATTGTAGAATGTCGAAGAAAAAATCCTAGTATAGTATGTCGAAAAAATAAAAAGAAGTCATAGTATAATATTTTCAAAAAATGAAAGTCACAGTATAGAAAATCGAGAAAAAAAGTTCAAGTAGGTACAAAAAAAAAAGTCACAGTATAGTTTGTCGAAAAAATAAGTCATAGTATAGTAAAAAAAAAAAAAAGTCATGGTATAGTATATCAAAATGTCACATCTTGACATTCTGGACAGACATTGGATGTAAACTGCAACTTCACTGGTTGTCATCTGTTTTACAGGGAAGTACATGGCCGGCTGCTCCTTGTGAATCGTGTAAAGGACCATCGCTGCAGGTTCAGAGAACTTTGCACTTTTTCCGAGTCGAGGGCCGAACGGAGGAGGATTTGTGGTAAGACATTAAAGCAGAAGACTGACAGCTCAGCCTTGAAGGACAATGTGCACTTACTTCTGACAGTGTCCTGCTGTTTTAGGACCAAGCCTTTTCTTCTTCTTTTCCTCTAATTTAAGTTGTGTGTCTTGTACATTTTGTCCTGCCTTTAGCGGGAGGAAAACTCTTTCTATTGAATCTCCTCTGTTTATTGTGTTCTGAGAACGTTTCTGGAATTACAGAGGAAAGGAAAACATGTGAATAACGTTATTTAGAACTGACTTGCCATGGAAACTAGGATTTTTAAATTGTGTAAATACTGTTTGGCAACTCTGGAGCATCTCAAAAGATTGAACAAGTCACTTGTGAGCAGAGATCTTCTACCACACCTTAGAAAAAGCAATGTTTGTAAATCTGCTTTGTTCCAAATGGAGGTTTTGTGATGTTGATACAAAATAAATGTGCTCAAACATTTTGGTTTACACCAATTTATTACACATTGTGACCAAGTACAAAATACAGCTGAACTATGCAGTTTATTACAGACCATCATCTGTCCTTAGGATAGTTAAAGTGTAGTCAAGAACAGGTTTAAAAATGCACAAAAATAAGGGTTCAGTATACTTGTAAGAAGAACCAAATCTAGTTCAATAAAAAATAATCCTCCGCCAAAAATCTAAAACAGCCTTACAAAACATTACAAAGTACACACAGAAATTACTTATTTCTCCAAAGCACTTGAAGGCAAATTACTGTGACAGGCACAAGTTACAAAAAGCCTTAAATAACTCAAGCTCAAGGATTCTCATCGCTACAACAAAATCATCCAAGGGGGGGGGGGATAATAAATCAACCAAACCAATTTCAACACAAAGCTGATGTCAATCAAATCAGAATCATATAAATAAAAAAATTCTCTTGTGACAGTTTAATGGCGTACTCGGGTGCAGTAACGCCACAGTAATAAGTGAATTTCAAACATTGAACAATTGAGATTGGAAACTAATTTATCACACACGCCAGTCTAATCAATTACACATCAAAACATTTTCTTCTGATACAATTTGACCGACCGAGTACGGTGTGAGGAGAGAGATTAGGCAAAGGCCACAGAGCACACACTTTCTACATCATACAAAGATATATATATGTATATATATAATTTATTATGGACAAACTCCCCAAATAACGCACTGTATTTTTCTATCTATTTCAAACAGAACATAAGACTTTAATCTGAGTAACAGCATGAGGTCAAAGTATCTGAAGTCGGGGAGCGTGTGCCGGCTCAGATGCCAACGAGATCCTCTTTCTGTGTAAGAGTTTTGGTTTTACAGGTCCATCGCTCTAACGTGTATTGATTTATCTTCCTTAGATGAAATGTACAACCACTTTTTTTTTTTAATCAGGAAATGAGGCTCAATGAGACAGACCAGATTCCAGTTTAGGGTTTAACTAGGGGTGGGAAAAATATATCGATTCACCTATGTATTGCAATTTTTTTTTTTTTTTTTTTTACAATTTTGAAATACATTTTCAAATACCAGAATCAATATATTTGCTTCATTTGAGTCTATACGGAGGAAGAAGGAAGTTACCACTTTTGTCGTAACGTGTCGTCATATCCGTTCCGTATCAGTCAACCAAAACAAACAGCGGAGGGTCTGCGTGGATACGACCTGCACCCTCACATGTTAAATCCAAAGTGGTAAACTCTACACATCCAGTAAAGGATGGAAACACTTTGGGTTTCACACATTGACAGGAAAAGCAGAGCTAGACATCACAGCTAAAGCTGCATGCTAACTCTGTCATAGATAGAGCAATACGATAACGTGCGGTCAAGCCAGCCGCCACTCGTATCTCCGTGGTCATATCGCCCGGCGTTACAACTGTAGAGCACCCGTTAAATGCATTAAAATGGCCCCGATGGAGCTGAGCTGACTGCAGAGCTAGCGACGGACTTGGAGAAGTTAGCGGAAGTATACACACTTGACTACGTCCGGTTTTCAAAATAAGGTGTTAAAAAAGGGAACTGTATATACAAAATATATATATAGAAGTAAGATTGATTGGATTATATTCACCAGAAGTATAAAACATTACATGTCCCTTATAAATTAAAAGAAAATACCACTAATTTGTGAGGGAAATGTATTAATAAATAATGACTGATCTCCGACTACATAGATGCTAAAAATCAAACATTTTTACTGGATTCATTTAGACATTTTCCAAAGTAAAAGAAGTGTAAATTTTTCCTATGGTCTAGTGTTAAAAAAGTTAACAAAAATCGCAATACATATTGAATCGACACCCAAGTTTTGTGATAGTATCAGATCAGGAAATTGTAGTGTATCGTCCCAGCCCTAGTTCTAACATCCCATCTCCATTAAGTCTGATTTATTCCCAACTCTGTGGCAGCTGAGTGAACCGCCACAGGTCTGTACACACGAGTCACTGAATCAGGATTTACTGAATGCATCCTTACAGCACACAGGAGGAGCAATCACGGGATTGAAACCATTTGTGGAGAACTATTTACAGTGGGAGACACAAACCGCAACGGTGGCTACATTTCTTGTAATACTTGCCTCATGTCATCTGAGCCGAACAGCATAGAAATCTATTGAGGTAAACAAACCAACATCTCACAAAGCCAAGGTAATGTACTGAATTTCCTGCCTTCTTGACTACTGCGAGACTACGACGCCCTACAGAGCCATGACTGTGGCTAAGCTGGTGGGAACGACTGAGGGAAAGGTCCTTTGGGTCAGTAGGTTGCATGTTTTTTTTCTTCTTTTTTTGTTGTGTGTGTGTGTGTATGTGTATGTGTATGTGTGTGTTTGCTACGAGCTGCAGCAGAGGCAACAAGGAGTATACACACCTAATCAATGTTAAAGGTGCTTTGAATGTCTGAGGTTTGGAGACAATACATTCATACTGCGGTAGAGGCACAGCTGAGGGACAGATAGACATCTGTAGTGGTGGTTTCAAAGTTAGCGATCTAAGGCACTCAAATGACACTATGGCACAGCTAGTTAAGATTTAAAAAAAGAGAGAGAGAAGAGGAATCACAAACACCACACACCGCCACTCAAAGTTACACATCCAATAAAAAGGTACTGCACAAAGTCATTCACAGTTGCAACAAAAACGGAAAGAAAATCAGACCTGTATTACACTCCTGTGAATAAAGAAAACTGAGCTTCCTGGGAGAAAGATCACCGCCGTATATAAACGCTAGTGAGGGGAGGACTGACATTGCTACTTTCCTTTCTATGTACATTGCACCCACTGACTGCAGAAGGACGCAGTGTGCTCGGCCCCATAAGCCACTATTGGGTCACTCACATCTCCTGCAGAGGGTGGCTCATATCAATCCTCTCCCTCTTTACAGCTGGTTCAGTAGGCCCTCTGGACGCATCGGCATCACTGCCAAGGTCACTCATCTCATCAGAGAAGGACGCATCTAGTGGCACAAAAACAGGGAGAAATAGTTTAGTTTCATGTCATCACCCTAAAAAGGTGCAGAGAATGTGGGACAAAAGGACAAATACAGCTGGGTTTAAAGCTGCGATACAAATCTATCCCCACAATATAAAAAGGTCAATAAGGATTGTACATTAAGCATTTCAATAGCGACTCCATACCTAACAGATGAATGTTTCTCTGCATTTTCTTGTCAACAAATTCCAGCTCATATTGGTGTTGGGCCACCACAACAAAAGTTTTAGGGGATGATCCTTTTTTGTAGTTTTCTACAAACTATCATTGACTTGTTTTTTAGTGTGTTGTCGTATATAGGTCAACCTAGACTCACTCTTTAGGCCGAAATGATCAGTGGTTTGTCAATGTCCACAATAGTTTTTGTGCTTAAAGATCCAGTGTGTAGGATCTGGTGGTGCGGTTGCAGATTGCAACCAACTGAAGCCTCTACCATGTACCAAACGTGTAGAACTACGGTGTCCGACGTGAATGGATCTCTGGCAGCGCCAGTGCATACAGTGTGTATGTGGGAAGTGAGTGGTGAAGCAAGAGAGAGAGAGAGAGCAGTGGCAATGGCAGCGAGTAACGTTATCGACTCCGGCTCAAGCGGGAAAAGTTAACAGTGCTCGTCTGTTCTGGGCTACTGTAGAAACATGGCAGTGCAACAAGGCGGACTCTGTGAAGAGGACCCGCTCCCTATGTAGATATGAAGGGCTCATTCTAAGCTAACGAAAACACAACGATTCTTATCATCGGGTGATTATACACTAAAGAAAATATACTTATTAATATTATATTTCATTTCTGCCAATAGATCCCCCTAAATGTTACGAACTGGTCCTTTAAGTTTGGCTTTGTTGAACCAAAGACATCACCAGACTGATCCTTTAACATTTTTGTGGGGAAAACCCAGAGCAAGTTAGCTCAACTCAAAACTAACACTGTATGATGGAGGCTTACCTTTTTCCATTAGTGATGGCATCATAGAGGTCAGGTCACTGAACTGTGATTCAAGAGATGAGAGCATTAGTCAACAAAACAACACTTTAACATATTTCACATTATTATCATTAACATGTTTCGAGCAACCAGAGCAGTTAATGTATAAATATCTTGTTTCTTACCTCTCCCATGACAGCAATAGGAGTTTCTCCGGTGGCCTGAGCCACACGGTGTTCCACCAGGTAAAACATGTACTCATCATACAGCAGGCGAATCAGGTGGAAAGAGCCAAAACTGGCTGCACTACGCAGGGTCAGGTCTCTGATCACCATGGAGCTACAGGAAGGAGAGAAACAGATTGGCGTAAACTACACTATCTGTAGTGAGGAAAGTGTAAACAGCCTCACTGTTCCTCCGTCGTACCTGTAGAAGGACCATTTGAGCAGGAACTGGCGTGCAGCTTTGGGGAAGCTGGGACTGCCCTGGTGAGGCTTCAGGACCTGAGAGACCACGTTGTCGAGCCAGGTAGCCCACTGATCCAGAGAGCTCTGCTGTTGCAGGGTGACCTTAAAATCCTGCTCCAGACGCTGAACCACGCTCTCGTCACACTGACACACCCATGACGCCTGCTCCTGTTAGACACAACAAACACACCCAACCACATTCAGCAAAGAAACCACAAGCGAGAAACGGAAAATAGAGAGAGAGAGTTGATGTGAGTCAACCGTCTGCACCATCTGACATTTCAACATGAAGTCTTGATGTTAAATAAACAGGGAAGCTGTCAGACGTGTTTACCTGGACGTTGGCAAAGTCCACCCGGTTGAGGTCAGAGAGCATCTGGTTGATCTGGGAGGTGTTCTGGAGGACAGCGCGAGCTGCCTGGGCTAGGTGATTCAGACTGGTGTAACGTCTCAGCGTCTGGGCAAATGCACTGACCACCGCCACCTACACCAGAGACAGAGAGGCCATGCTTAACCCTGACATTTT
Source organism: Sebastiscus tertius (assembly GCA_916701665.1). Taxonomy (NCBI): domain Eukaryota; kingdom Metazoa; phylum Chordata; class Actinopteri; order Perciformes; family Sebastidae; genus Sebastiscus; species Sebastiscus tertius. Next base: position 58,369 of record CAKAOH010001519.1, on the reverse strand, counting down.
ATAACAATGTTTTTATATTTTATAGGGCTGTCAAGCGATTAAAATATTTGATTGCATGATTGTCCATAGTTGATCACGATTAATCGCAAATTAATCACACATTTTTTACCTATTCAAAATGTACATTAAAGGGAGATTTGTCAAGTATTTAATACTCATCTTATCAACATAGGAGTGGGCAAATATGCTGCTCTATGCATATGTATGTATATATTTATTATTGGAAATCAATTAACAACACAAAACAATGACAAACACTTTCCAGAAACCCTCACAGGTACTGCTAAAATATGCTCAAATCATAACATGGCAAACTGCAGCCCAACAGGCAACAACAGCTGTCAGTGTGTCAGTGTGCTGACTTGACTATGACTTGCCCCAAACTGCATGTGATTATCACGAAGTGGGCAAAGGTAAAAGGGGAGACTCGTGGGTAACAATAGAACCCATTATCATTCACATATCTTGAGGTCAGAGGTCAACGGACCCCTTTGGAAATGGCTTTGCCAAAATTTAGTGCAAGTTTGGAGCGTTATTTAGCCTCTTTTGCAACAAGCTAGTATGACATGGTTGGTACCAATGGGTTCCTTAGGTTTTTCTAGTTTCATATGATACCAGTATCTTTACTCCAGCCCGCTACGACCTAGAAATAGCAAGTTGCGTTAATGCATTAACAAAAACGATTTTGCGTTCACGCGTTATCACAGTAACTTCAACAGCCCTAATATTCTATTATTATAAACAAATTATGTCAGACTTAAACGAAAGAGAGCAAGGTTCAACACTCTTTACTAGAGATCATTTTCCTGATTTGACAGACTAATATGTTCCTCTCTCTGGAAGTCTGATTTAAAAGACGTCTATGGCTATAACTTCTCCATGTAATTGTGAAGATACCACTACAAAAGTTAAACATTTCATGTCATGTTATGGTCCAATTTACCTTTGAAGAGACAATTCTAGCAGTTAAGTAAAGAAGTGCCGTTAGGCCCTGATCACAGAGAGGTGCACTGCACTGGCTTTTTTTGTTGTAGACGTCCCGTTGAGACAGGGCGTTGTTTTTGGAGTTTGCTGCATCTTTTATATTTGTTGCTAGGTAACCACTGAATCACCTGTTGTTAGCCAAAGTTACATCTCCACTGAAACAAAAACCCCTCAACAGCAACAAACTGCCACGATTAGGCAGTTTGTACCGTAAACAAATGGGGAGCTCTGATAGATCATTTTACTTTCTCTCTCATTTTCAAAGTGTTTTCAATTACTGGAAAATTGGTCAACTGTTTTCCAGGTTTTCCAGGATGCGTGGGAACCCTAAAGATGCTAGAAACAAGTTTGGGTTTCTAGGACTCTCTGTCAGAAATTCACCCAAATTAACATGGTGTTAATATGATGCTACATCTCACATCTAGATAAACATGAACACTCTTTAATGGATAGATCTAATCATTAAGTTTAACATCACTGAAGAGGTGGCAGGGACTGTACATAGTAACATATGACACTAGACACACTAGACACATATTTTCATATCATACTTACGACCTATTTTAAATGCACATACAGCTGTTGAAAAGGGGATTTTCTTGTTACCTTGGTGCGGATAATCTCTTGAGGAAAGTTGGTCATGGCGTTCGTCAGCCAGCCCTCCAGACTCTTGGCAAAGTTACGGATGGCCTGAGTGAGAGTGCCTGAAGAAAGAGAACAGCGTGAATTACAAATAGACTTTACTACGATCGTAAGTAGAGCAAACGCAGCCAACTGCAACACAGAAGATTCAAGTAGATCTGGAACAAAACGACAAAATCCCTTATTACCCCTCAAAGTTTTATTAAACACCTAATTATTTATGCTTGCTAACGCCACGGATACCTGAATATTTAACTATTGTTACCATGACATTAATAAATACATGCCCAACAACAGTATCGGTTTACAATCCTGCTCAAAAAAGGACTCCTCTAACTGCATAAAGTAAAATAAGAAATAAGATATTGTTTTAAGCTTAGGCCACCTTGTTACTTTTATTTGTGCTGTAACTTTAAATGATGTCAATAAAAGTCTTGGCTAATGTGTTAACAGGTTGGCTCACAAAAAGGTGTGTAAAAGCCTGGATTACAAACAGACTTTACTACATTTAAAAATCAGAGGTGTGCAAAATCAGCCAGTACACAAGATAGTAAATGGTAAAGTTTTCTAATGTAATGTTGGGTGTGGTGTCAGTGTATTATTGAGGGTACAAAGAGGTAATAATAGGCCACTGAGAATTAGATTTTGCTGAATTGGTATTACTTCATCAGTGTGTATTTATTGTATTTAAGTGAGGTGATTCAGGAGTTTGGGGATTTGAGCAACCACAGACAACACACACAAATGTCTCAATGCAGTGCACTACTTCATAGTATCTTATTAAAATCATAATGAACAAAATATATCAATGGTACTGACTGGGAACAGGACGCAGCACATCAGGGATGAGGATCTCTACCAGAGCCTGGTAGAGGATGTGGTCACAGCTCCTCATCCATAGTCTGATTGGTTCATATTTACACAGAGCCACCAGCTTCTCTCTGGGGATCACACCATCCATGTCGTCATCACTACACACACACGGGAGGGGGAAAAAAACAACATGTACCCAAGTAGGGGTGTAAGAAAATATGTTTTGTGATTCTATATCGATTGTCAAAAACACTATCAATTACTAAATAATAGTTAATATGCAAAGATTAGTGTCAGACAGTGGTTCATTTTGTGTTGTATTTAACCTCTCTGACTGCTAGAGAGCTGTAGAGAATATAATATAATATGGTGAACACAATGGAGCCTCGTTACACTATACTCTGTGATAAATGCAAATACAGATCAATGTTCTGATTGCATAAAAAAGTAAACCTTTTTTACTCTGATTTGATGCATGTGGTCAACAGTTTGCCTTAAAATCACAATATATCACCTTGCTTACAGTATTGCAATATATTGAATCATAATCCCTCTATTATGATACATATTGTATCATTAGATTCTTGCCAAAACATACCCAAATTATAAATACTGTCATTTATCACATAAAACTCGGTCAGGTAAAGAGTTTTTGACTTGACATACTGTTAAAATATAAGACTTGATTTAGCTCAGACATCACATTTATGTAAAAGTAAATAGTAGTTTTCGTTTCAACACTGAAGCCTGAGCTCTTCCTGTATATGTGATCTGACCTGTTGGGGATGGTGGTATTTCCGTCACTAGATGGCGGTGTTGAATACCAAAAGGTCTGCCAGAGTTTCTCAATGTAGTGGAACTGGAGGTTCATCACCACATCCAAAGTAGCCTGCAGGAGAGCGGCGAGGGAGGGAGGGGGAAGGGGGGACAAAACATACAGAGCTGAACCATGGCAACCAGACACACAACAAAGTTTCTACAGGCAGGCAAGCAGCCTCTCGCTCACTCCAGGCCCTCCTGGTTAGACAATGAGCCAGCTCAAACACAGCTCCCTGCACATTAATCATCATGGGATCCTAAAGGCCACGTTTAGACTTCATCTTGAGGTTTTTTTTTGGTGTTTTTTTTCCACTCAGTTATTTTTTAATCTCGGTTTCCGTTATAAAGCAGATTAGTGCCATAGATTTATGCATGCACTTGCCTCCTTTTAGAAGCGAGGCGTTGACCTGAACTAACCCGTGTGATTTCCTCTTTCCTGTTCATATGTGTGAGGCTCTTAGAAAGCAGAGTATACTGCACTCAAGTGAATGCTGGAAGAGTGCAAAGGAAGCAAGCTAGTGATCTAAAATGATAAACTACAGTTTCAGGGCTTGGTCAGAGAAAAAGCAGTAACCTGGCTCTAAAAAGAGAGTGAACGGATAAACTCTAAACCTCAACACCCATATCTCAAAGTAAAACATAAGAACCAGCGCTGTAGAAGTTGTTGACATTCACAAGAGGAAACGTCAGCCTGACTCCACATGAAGCAGAGGTCAAACTCTTTTGTTTCCTGGTCCCAAACAGTTCAGTATGTCTCTACGCTGAGCGTATGATTCACACCGTGCCCAGAGATTCTCTTCTGTCTCTATCTGGCAGGACGTGCACTTGCCGCTGGATCTTGTTACACAGCAGTGTAGGCTTCAATCACATGATATGTTTTTGCTTCCTCTCCAGCCATTGCCATGGCAACCTTGTTTACGGTTGCCCCAAGCAACAGGTCAAACACAGAACTCCAAAACAAAAAAGCCCCTCTAAACAAGAGCGTTTTGCCTCCACAGTTTTGCGCCACACGGGAAAAACAACTTGCCTTAAAGAGAAAAAAAAAGTGTGGAGGAGAAATAACACATGTTCACATGCGCGGTCACACACAAACGAGCGGCCTGCGGCAGAGATTCACGAATCCTAACTCCTCACATCTGTGCGCGCACACACACGCGCGACAACTACTGTGGTCTACAGTGTGATTTATTACCCTCAAAGTTTTATTAAACACCTAATCATTTGTGCTTAAACATTAATTTAATGGTACGGCTGATACCTGAATATTTGACTGCTGTTACCATGACATTCATAAATACAGTGGATACAAGTCCATTTACAGCCCTGCTCAAAACCCCTTTTAACTGCATGAAAGTAAAATAAGATGTTTTATGCTTAAGCCAACTTTATTTGTGTTGTAACTTTAAATGATGTCAATAAAAGCCTTGGCTAATGTGTTAACAGTTCACTGTTGGCTCACAAAAAAACTGAAAAAAGTAAAAATGCATAAACATTAAACACACAGAGGGAATTAGAGCTGTGAGAGTGACAGAAATGCGCTGGCAAACAAAGACAGGAGCCCATGTGCCTGTCCACAGACAAGGCAACACAAAGGCCCAAGGGGAGGCCACCACAAAGACACCAAGATGTCCACCCAGCGCGCTGAAAGGTTAATTGGCATGTCTTGAAAGCTGCACAGAGATGAAAAGACGGCTGGAACAAAGGGAGCGTGGTGAGGCTGGACAAGGGGAGGGCAGGGATAATATGATAAAGCCAGAGCTTCGCTGCTTTAATCACAGCCTCTCTCCTGCCTGTAAAACCCCAAAATTTTAATGTTCAATATTATTTCTACTCTTCTCATTGCCGGTCCGTTTCATCCTGGCGGGTTATTCTTCTGCCTACTCAAATTCATTGTCCTACCAAGAGACTATGAATATATGCCCTGCAACCTGTGAAATGTCATTACGCAGTGTACTGTTTCTTCATAGCTCTTTCTTCATTCTTCACTTTTTCCTAATACAGTTTCTTCATACATGTTTCTGTCGAAGATGGACACCTCTTGACTGTTGTAGTTTGCTTTTATTGTGCCTCCTGTTTCACCATGTGGATCTGAACTTATTAAACCAATACACCATGACAAAGTCAGTGTTATGCTAGGAGTAAATAATGTATTTGTTGGGGACTATTTTCAGCAGCGGATTAATACACATTTAATGCTCTAGTGAGTATTTACAACAGTAGGACACTGTTTGTGAAATTGTCTGAAAATAAACTTCAGAGCCAGTGATCATGGTAATGAAGGAACATGTTACATGTGACAACACTTGAGGCAATCAGACTTCACACAAACAGCGCAGTAGTACTCCCAACGACCTGTAAACAGACTTTGTGTGTGTAAAATCAGTGGAGTTCCCCTTTAAAGAGGACATATAATGTTTGTGTGCCTTTCCCCTGTCCTTTAGTGTGTTATATAGTTTTTTGTGCATGTAAAAGGTTAGCAAAGTTAAAAAGCACAAAAGTCCACACCAAAGGGAATTACTCTCCCTCACAGAAACCATGCTCCTGAACTGCCCGAAACGCCATTATTGGCGTTTGAAGTCCCGCAAGGTGACGAGGTGATGTCACAAAGTAACACACTTTGCCTAGCAGCTAGTTGGCATGCCCTCAAACAAAGCTAGTTAGAGCGGAGTCACAAAAGTTCGGTTCGATTGACCAATCATGACAGAGTGGGCCAGCTGACCAATCGGAGCAGACTGGGCTTTTCGGGAGGAGGGGTGGGGGTTGGTAGGAGCTCAAACAGAGCGTTTCAGACAGAGGGTGAAAAGAGCCAGTATGAGAAAAATAAAGTGTTTTTTGAAAGCATGTAAACATGTTCTAGAAGAAACCCAAAATACAAGTTTGCCTCTGAAAATAAGCATAATGTGTCCTCTCTAAAGCTGTTCCATTTATATTCACATGTCAATGTAGCTTCAGGTACAAACATATTCATAGAGCTGTACCTCGCAGTGGTCTCTGTAGAGTGTCTGCAGCTTCTTGATATCATTCATGTTGATGCGCTCAGGCAGAGGCTGGGTGCCCATGTCAGGAGTGGGAAATGGAGGCAAGGAGTGGGACGTATCTGCATAAAGCAAAAATGTTGACAGGTGTCACTCATTTCACTCACACATACAAACACACACACATAAAGGCTAATACATTCTGGAGACAGAAACTATATAAAACTGTATGGTTAGATCATATAGAACCAACACAGAAACACAGATCCTATAATTGTCTAAACAAACAAGATGCCTGAAAAACATGTGGCCAAATATGATTCAACTCCGTGATTTAACTGAGGAAAAGTACCATTATGAAAGATGGGATCAGAAAAAAAAGTCAGAAGAAAGAAGAAGAAGTGGTCAAAGTTGTGTCAAGCATTTGTAGACAAACAGTTGTCGTGGCAACCACCCCGCTCCTGTCCTTACCTATGTACTGCTGGTGGTGTTGGCTCTGAGCAGCCACAGACTGCTCTGGAGTGCTGTTACAGTGCTGAGAGCTCCCACACAGGCTGTCAGACATACCGTCCACCTTCTGTAGAGGTTTGAACCTATACATAGTAGAAGACAGGACATGTGTGTTAGCTGGGTTTTGAAGGACTAGGAAAGCAGGAATAATAAATAATGTGCCATTGAGGGCTGGGACTATGCAGGTTTTCATTCCAAAAAAAAACCCACACAGATAACTTCCAGGTAAGCACACCTTCAACAAAAGCTAATAAGTTAATCACCAGGGGTGTGTTTAAAAAGGAAAGTAAATTTGCAAACAGTTTGCAACATAGTTCTGGTTTACTCATACAATTCTTCTTGTTGGTGCAAAATGTTTTGCCTTTGGGATGCGTTTGCTTCAGTTTGGTGGGTGTGTCTGGGGTGAAAACCTATACATACATAATGAAAAGGCAACGCAGCAGAGACACACACACTACAGAGACTACTGAAGAGAAACTTAAAACCAGGCTGAAAAGCAGTTTTCCACTGCCCTCTCTGATTGAACATTTCAAGTCTGTCTCACCTCTGAGAGAGCAAAGTGGTCAAACGTGTGCTTGTACCTGTAGACACACCCAAAAGTGAGGTCATGATTTACTGACACACTCTGGAGTACACCAGTACAACCAATAGGAATGCTCTCTCTCTGAAATGACCTGTGATTTAAAGCCTGAAAACAGAGCCATGAGGAGGTGCAGAAGTCTAGTTTTTTTCTCTCAGAGCACTTGAATTACAATATGCTGAAAGGTTATTAGAATTTTTGCCCAATGATGCCAAAAACTTTCTGCCTACTGCAGGACGGAGGTGAGGAAAAACAAGATTTTCAGGGGAGTTAAGTGACTCTTACATACATTCAATCCTTCGCTACCAGTGTTCTATGACAATTACTCAAAAAAGAACACATAGAAATTCACTTATTTGCCATAATAACTGCAACTGGTATCAACACTTTGCAACACTGAACGAACCTGTTTCCATAAAAAAAAAAACATGAGCACATTGTGGCAGTTAGAAGATGGGTGAGGAAAAACATAGGCAACCATGAAAGAAACTGAGGCAAAGAACTTATAATATAAGGAGATAGATTAGAGATAGATTAAGATAAAGGACAGCAAGCAGCAGAGTATGGGCTATGACAGTGAGGCAGCTGTCCCAGGGTAAATGTCATCAAAAGTCAAATTTGATTAACTTAAAAATGCTTGTTGCCATGGGACAAGATAACCAACAAAATGGATGGATGACTGGAAAATAGCTGTGAAATATGTGACCGAGAGCAAGACAAATGGAAAGGAAAAGTTAAAAATGGCAGACAGGGAGAGAGTGCTGACCTCTGTTTCTGGTGGACAGGCTGCTGCCTCATCGCCATGTACTGGGTGTCTTCCTGCAGCCGGTTCAGCGGCGAGTCTGGCTTAACCCGGATGCCATAGTAATGATACTTAGAGTTGCCTCTGGTAGATTCATGAGAGAAAAGCCAGAAACCAGTGAGGAGGAGAAGACTTGCCATCAGTGTAATCACTATCATTATCGTCTTCCATCAGCCAAGTCTCCAATGCCTATAAGCATCATCATACTCGTCACATCTATAATGATTACATGATTACAGTTATCTGCCTCTTCAGCATCTGCAACAACCTCTTCCTGTTTGTACCTGGTGCCGAGGCGGCGGGTCCTCAGGCCCATGAAGACTGAGCGGATGAGCTTGCCGAAAGACGCTGCGTTGACCGGATCCAGTTTCTGTTCCTGACAGTGCCGTAAGTAATGGTTATACAGGGAGCAGCGGGGTAGGCTCACTCCCTCCGCTGTCTCATAGTTGTCCAGCAGCCACTGCAGCTAAAGACACAGAAGAAGACACAGTTGCACAATCGGTTAGCCCCGGCAGACAAACTCTGCTCTGAGATAATCACCTGGCCAGATATAAAGAGGAGCAGTGGATCTTATTAGCACATCAAAAGAGAGATAGCACACACAACACACACACGACAAACCACCTGTTGTAGGAGGATAAACACCAAAGAAACCATTACACTCCCACTGTGGCTACCCTTTATATTCTTAACTGAAGCAGTAAGTGACTACAGCATAAGGAATGGCTGATTGAGTGAACACTCAAATATCTGAAGTGCAATTTAGTCAATCGGACAAATCTCCAAGACAAGTCAATATCGAAGCAGACACAGTCACAGCTCTGTCTGTAACAGCACAATCAAAGATTTGCATTAAAAAGCTCATATTATACATTCTTAAATTAGATTTAACGCAGATACTTCAGAAACTATTCATTCAAATGATGTGGAGATTGTGAGATCACAGCTGAAGTTAACAGTTGGAAAGTAGGGAAAGAATCCAAACCACAAATTTCCCATGTGAGTAAAAGTCTGGATGGAAATACTACATGAATCCTATTTAAATTTCATTATAATTGAGTGACAGCCTCCCAATAAGAGGAAATGTCACTGCAATAAACTTTAGTGACGCTGAGTGCATGTCTTGGTGTATTTATACCAGAAGGAACAGAAATCATGAAAAATCAATCAATTTAAGTCCATGCAGGGTATTAAGAAGTATATACAATTAAGCAAAAAGTGATAGCAAATGCAAGTTCAGATCAAGGATGAAAACTAATTGAGACAATTATGCGTGTCAGTAAGACAGAATTAGAATTAGTGAAGCTAGCAGTAGGTAGTGTGTTCAACGTCACAGAATACAAGTCGAACACACTGCCTAAATGTTCAGCTTTTGTTTGTTTTTTTCATTTTCCTTCATGTCCTTTTCAAAGAAAGTTCCTGGTTGACTTACATGGCTGTTGAGCAGGCTGCTTTTGTGACTTGCAATTCCTTCAGACTTTTGGAGGTTTTCAATCGCCATTTCAAGCTAAAGAAAGAAGCATGCAAAAAAAAAAAGTGGACACAGAAGAGGGAGGAGGCAGGAGATTGAGAGAGATAGAAAAAGAAAAGGGAACAGAAATAAGCAGGGGTATATGAAGAAAAACAAAAAAATAAATAAACAGATAAAGGAAATAAGACTGTTAGCGAGCAGCCAGATCTCTGCATTTCCATTAAAATCAGTGTTGCAGCCAAATCCATTATCGACTAACAAAAGCATGCAAATCAAGGGACTCATTGGGTTAAGCTGCTCAGTAAAGGTTTGCGGTCAGACACTCTAATGTATGCAAATAGGAACCACAAACAGGGGCACAGGTCACGTCAAGTTTGAGGACAATAGGTCAACAATGCCTAACTCAACCCCGCCCCACATCCAAAATGTATCAAACTATGTAACTTAGAAATAATATTTGAAAAACATTCGAGTAAGATGAAAATCAGAGTGAGTTGTAACTACAACACAAGTAAGAGTGCCATGGTATAAAAAATACACAGCAAATTATTCTGTCTTTGGACAACAAAAAATAAGTCCAACTGGCGGGCAAAGTGAATGACAAAACCAGGGACATTCTGTAGAGCCGTAGAAGAAAATCAAGTCAAAAAAGAAAAGATATGTGGTATTGCAGCCAAACTGGAGACATAGAAGAAAAGGAAAAAGAAGCAGGCAGCGTTCCAAGCCTTAAGAAGGCTCCAGAGGGCTCATGGCCAAATGGTAATGAGCCCCAGGGGTTGCTTTGTTTCGCAGGGCGCTCAAGTGCCTGTGAAAACCTCTGAAACAAGGCAGTGCTGAATTATTTAAGCCAGTGTCCCTATTCTACAGGCTCTCTGGCCTGTACGGCTCTGCTCTCTGTGTGTTACTGCAGAACGAGGAGGCCCCAACTCAGGTTGCCGTAAACTCTGCGTGTCTCTCCCTCCTGCCTTTCAGGCTTGTCCGGGAGCCTGGCCAGTCTGGAATCAGGCTCAGGTAGCAGTGATGACAGTTAGCACCAATGTGCATCTCACAACACCATAAGGTAGTGGGGATCTCTGCTCAGTAAGCCATGTTGTACTAAGAGTTAGTAGTAACAACTTATTTGCGTACTTCAGAGAATAAAAACTATAATTTGGCCACATAGCAGTTGAGAAAACACAGGTCAGTCATTCAGTCTTTGTTGGGTGAAAACCTCTGATTTACAGTTTATTTGTTGTTTTATTGGCACATTAATCCCTCTCTATTGGGAAAAAAGTGCTTCAGAGTATCACAGAAGCCTTAGAACGGGTGTTGCTCACCATAGCTGAGGAGGAGCGTGACGAGTGTGATATGTGGTTGCGGCTTCCCTCCATACTTCCTCCATGAATCAGGTAGGTGCTTCCGCTGGAGATGATGTGGCTGCTGCCCACGTCCATAGCGATGCCCACCATGCCATGAGGGGGCACCCCGCCACCGGCAGAGGAGACCACCGTGGTGACATGAGCTCCACCGGCCTGCGAGTCAAAGTAGGTTCCTCCACTGCTCTGCCCGTACAACTGAGCCTCAGGGTTGTAGGAGTAGGCCGTTCGGCTGGGGAGAGATCATTGTAATTAGTGTCGGTGATGTCTTTCCATCAGGACTGCCCCCATTTAGTCCATTAATCGACAGATCAGACGTTTCGGTCTTAGTCGACTCAGATTTCTTTAGTCTGTTAGTCATTTTTTAATGCTTTTTTCATGCTGAATGACTCATTCGCAAGAAACTTATGAACACATCTCTGGTAAACACAAGATTTAAGGCGGTGCTTTTGTCTGATTCTTTGTGGAAAAACTCAGTTTTACAGATCTGTCAATTAAATCAACTAATTGATTAGCCGTCAAAATCGTATGTGAGTGTTAGTCGACTAAGAATTTCTTTGGTCGAGGACAGCCCTACTTTCCATGATGATGCTAAACAAAGCACATTGACACACATGACAACTGACACATTTTAGGAGGCCGATGAAGTGCATTTACAACCTTTTGCTTTTCACTTCTTTGTGCAAGGGCACATGAATACAGCAGTGTTGATACAGTACATGATCTTGCTTACACAGACAATAATACAACTGATGTCATCAAAATATTTGGCTATGCTGGAATCAAATTATACATCAAACTTTGTGAAAAAAACCCATTTTGGCTTCAATTAGCTTTAATGGCATTTTGATTAGAGGCTCTTTAAAAGCGGTTGGCTGTTAAAATGATGAGAAAAGTGTTCCGGAAAGTCTTATTTGTCATCATGCTTCTAATCCAGCAACTATTCATTCATAATTCAAGATGAATTCTGGATTTGGAGTAGAGCCAGACATTATGCACAGTGCTGTGTCTGTTTAATACGAAAAGCAAAAATGTTTTACAGCACATTAGCATCTTACATTAACACAGTGACCATTTTTAACTATGGTAAAGAAAAATGACATATTTAAATCCCACACACCAAACTATCTTTTTATTAGTTCTTTATTACTATAATTTATTTCAATCCCATTATAGGCTTCAGTGGATTGAATTCAACTTTATTCTATAGTGTACTTGAAATACACAATGAAAAATATGTATATTTTATTATAATTGTGGAGTAATGTAAATTTGCTTACATAGTTCCATTGGTGTAAACAGTCTCTCCGCTCTCTCCTACGTATTGGACCTGGGATGGGTAGACATGTTGCACCTGTTGCACCTACAGAGAGACAACAGAAACATTTTTGTTATGCTTCCCTACTTGTACAAATGTAAGTCAAACTGCAGCTACAATTGGAAGAGTAACTGATTATTTTTTTAATCATAAAAGTACTGCTTAAAATGAAAACATTTCATTGTGGGTGTAGGCATGTGCAGACCTATTACAAAATGTACATAAAGTGCAGTGAAAAAGTCTGTACACCCCTTGGTTTTTGCATATTTATTTGTCCAAAACAGAAGCCGTGACTATATAATTTAACATTGAAAACACTGCCTACTGTATTTCGGCCAACCAAGGTTCTTTATGTACTGGAAATGCAAAATAAAACATGTTATTTTAAAAGGGGACCAGGAGTCAAAGTGATTTGGAGCAATGTTAGATGGAAAACAAATAAGCAAGTAAGTTGGTGAAATCATAATTGAATTGATTTTAACTTGAACTGATAAAAGACATGCATATGGTTTAATAAAGACAAGCTGGATTTGACAAAAATCACAACTGATAATGAATGGTATACTGATGCATAAAATGGTGAAAGGCAGATATACTGATGCATAAAAATGGTGAAAAGCAGGTAATGATGTGTCCATCATTGCTGCCTAAGACAAGCTTATAGCAGACAGTCAGATCAACTCCTGGTTTTCACCATTACAATAGACGCTTGACATCACACAGAGTTTGTGAAGGGATTTGGTTCAAGCCCCCAGGAATCACCAGGCTTTGCAGCGAGTTCACATTATACCCTGGGACCCAGAGGAGACTTTTTGCCATATACATACATCACAAAAGCAGCAGCTGCAAAGCTAAGCAAAATTCTCATCATCACACACATTTAAAAATGACTCTTAATTATCAACCATTGTGGCTAATGTTTATTAAAAAGCTACCAAGAGTTGTATTAAGATGTTATTTTCATGTTATTCATGTACGCAGGCAGTGGGCCAGGCTCAGCCAGAGAAAGACACTTTAGCACACCCATGAGGGGCACAGGAAGCAGGAGAAGCAGTTTGGCACATGCTTAGGATGAGCAGCTTTCGGGGGAATGAATGGGCTGCCATGTTTGGGATTGAGTGTTAAACACAAACATGGTTTGGTTACTGTTTAACTTGTTTACTAAGGCCGAACCTACAATGCCCCAGTCTGTTATTATTTAACCTGAATGTAAATTCTGACCTGAATGAGACATGAAAAGTTTATCAAATGCTTGTAAGTGACACAAATAAGTCCTGGTGAAACAGGCTATATGCTTATTTTGCTTATTTAATCTTTGTGTTACTTTATTGTAAAAGAAAACACAATATAGGTTTCCGATTCAGTAACAAAAGTCAAAATAGGTTAATCTAAAAACGCCAAGGGGTGTACAAGTATTTTCACAGCACTGTATAAGTATGTACAGCACTGTGTACCTGCTGAGAGACCTGTTGAACCCTGGGTACTGAAAGCTGCTGTACTTGTCCTCCCTTCTGAGCTGAGCCTGTAGCTTGAACCAGCACCCTCTGTGTGGATACAAGACATAACTCAATTACAGAGGTATGCATGTACATTCACACACATACACACATAATTGTAAACATATGACAGTCGACACAAGATGGGCAAACATTTCAACAAATCTCACCCCCCCCCCAGGACTTTAAGCTAGTGCTGATAGATCTATGCTTGTACAACAAACATAAATGACGGCACACACCTCTCTCTGCCAGTCACACATCCTGAGTGTTAGTACAGGATAGTGGTGTGTGTGTGTGTGTAGTACAGCACTGCATTTTCTCAGTGTGCTCCACTGATTGTGCTATTTCTTTTCAGACACCATGCACAAGAACTAATATAGAGAGTAGCTGGTTTGGTTTCTTTTATACTTTTATTATTATACATTTGGAAAGAAATAAGATCTAGTGGTTAAAGCTAAGGTTGGTAATCTTCTTCAAAAGCATATTTTGTTTTATCTGCTGAAATTCTCATTACATCCTGACAGCAATCAATAAATCAAGTGCTCTGAAAAAATACAGAAAAAAAATCTGGTATCTGTTGCTGTCACAGGACTGTAATAAATCCGTCCAGTTATTTCATTAAGCACGAATGAAATAATTGTACGGCCTACCTGCCTGTCTACCTATCTGTGCGCACTCTGCTGGTGCACTCATTGTGTGTCACTGGAGTCTTGCACAAGCTGCTGGCTTGACAGCTGTGAGAACTAACAATAGCCACGTTCGTTGTTTACGTTCGTAATGATCATTTTGGGGGAGTGGCTTTGGAGGGAGGCCTGAAGTGACGGACTATCTGTCAGTGTTGCTGATTTGACGACTTTCTCGTTAGATTTAGTGACTTTCAGAGCTAGTGCTGCTACTTTCATTGGAAAAGAGTTGGAAACACTGGGCTGGGTTTTTTGGATGGATAATTTTTAAATCTAGCGTACTTTGCTAATTTCTTAGATGACCAATCCTAGCTTTAAGTCATTACAGACTTTCCCATTTGTCCTGTCGTTACAGTAGCAGCAGAGTAGAGGTACTACCCTACCTGCTGGGAGGCTGGGACAGGTTGTACCACAGGGGCCTGAGCTGATGATGACGTCCGCAGCGCTGCCACGCTGGTCGTGGTGTCTGACCCTCCTTCTGAGCTCTGCATGCTGCGTTGCAGGGGAGACATAAAGAAGTGGAAAAGAGAAAAGACATGAGTATGGGGGATTTAGACTGAAGAAATAGTCTTACAGGTACACTGAAGCTCGAAAGAAAATAATAAGAGCATTTCAAGTCTATACACATGGACAGCCATACTAAATAAATGCTCTTCCTCCACACCCTTTCTCTCTTGGAGCCACTAGGCATTCATTGAGCCCCAGGGGGTTTCTGGCTTTACCAAGTCAAGCTGAATCAGTGAAGCTCTCAGAGCCCAAGAGGCTGCCCACCTTTGGCTTTAATCACTGGCAAAATAAGCAGCCCAACAGTTTTACACAGACACTCCTGGTCCTGCTGACAGAGCAGACCCGGGTGGAGAAGTTACAGTACAGGGGTTCAAGTTACCAACAAGACTGAACTGCTTCCTGAGGACCAAACGTACTGCGCCACTCGGCTTTCCACTGAGTGACAATGTGCACAGCATAGCAAAGGGGAACTAAAAATGGAGTGACACAAAGGCTCTCTTAAAAAAAGGACAGAGAGGGAAAGAGCGGGAGTAAGGCAGGGACAAGAGAAGAATGGAACTGCAAGGGGGAGTAAGTAGATAGAAAACAACTTCCCCACTCTCTCTCTAAAAAAAAAAGAACTAAGAGGGAAAAAGATGAAAATGGCAGTGGGGCTCCAGCCCCTGCCAGGGTCCTGATGATATCCAGCGATTGTTTCGTACGAGAGCCGTTCTCTGAGGGCTCCAATAATCCAGCTGATATGAGGAAATTCCTCAATGCTTTGTAAACGTTTGTCGGTTGCTATGGTGAGGAATCCATGACGACCACCCCCAAGTCAACCCCCCTCCTCCCCTCCCACTCCTCTATTCCCCCCTTATAAAGCTCTTGCACAGGAACTTTCGAGTGCAACCGCAAAGAGAAGAGGGGGAGGAGGATTAGAATAAGGGAGAGGGAGATACGGCACGGTTGGGGGGTGGGCTGAATTGATGAGCAGAAATCCAGGAGCAACAGGAAACGTCAGTAGGTAAACGAGAGAATGGTGTTCACCGGGAGCATTACAGGGAAAGACTGCAAGACGCAACCTGCTCTAGACATGCTGTGATTAGCCATTACACAATGCACTACGATGTTATTTTAATTCACTAGAATCTGAGGAACACCACTTAGGCTGCAGTAATCTGGAGGCTGAGCTATGAGAAACAAGCAACAGGTGCAGCCACGTTTGTCTTTTGGCTTTCTAGAGACGCAACCTAAACTTTCTGACGGGGCTGCACAATTAAAGCTATTAAACTTTTTTTCAATTCAAGCCTCTGCTTACATAAGAATTAAAAAGTTTTTCCAGCATCCGTTGCATCAAACCAAGTCCTCTGAATTCATCAACAAATAACAAGGCTGCCTTATATCATGTGACAAAATTAACTCAGAGAGAAACAAATCTAACATGTGACTTAGGGAAGAGAAGGGCAAAATGACTCAGACTCAAGGAAACTCCACCGGTTATGGAGAGGAAGAGGAAATAAATTTAACTAAACCATAGTTCCAACCAAAACGTTGTGCTCACATCAAAATAGGAGTCACATCCTCCTTTGTGGAACATTTTCAGAGTTAAAGACTATGCTGATACAGGATAACACCACTCATTTAAACAACCACCTAATTGTTGCCACTAAATACAACATGATGAAGCTATCACAGACGCTGCCGCAAAATCTACCACCCATAACCAAGCCTTTCCCGCTTTTAAAAAGGAGATTGCAAGGGCAAATGTTTTACTAAAAAAAATTATTTCCTTATGGATCTTGACACTAAACGACTGACGACTTTTGACATCGCTCAAGATTTTATTCAAGGCTGCATCACACTACATGTTGACTCACAGGAGTCTGGCACTTCCACTTTATATTTCTCTATCGAATGCTAATTATAGTCATATATATATATATATATATATATATATATATATATATATATGACTATAACTGAATAGTGCACTTTTGATCTGAAAGCTACCTGAAATAATCAAAGAAATCAAACAGATTGGACCTTGAACAGACTGACCTTGCTCCACTACTTGATTCTTTAATGACCAACACCACACAAATTTACAAAACAAATGTCCCTTATAGCCGCAAAACGAACAGTTTTCAAACTCAACTCTCTACAGTGTTAAGTTTTACACATCAGCAGTAACTTTATTTAGGGTTTGCACTATTGAATGCTATATCAAAATCAGAGTGTACCTTTAAGATAGAAAAACAACAGATTTGGGTGTGCCACCACTGGCATTTTCCATGTGTGGAGATTTTGCCAGAGGCAAAGACACTGCTCTGCCTACATGACTAACAGACTGAGTGGAGGAGGCCTATGTTGAAATTCCTGATATGTGTCAATCTTTAGACGTACACGGTCCTCCTAAGCACCATATCCAGTCTACCCTAAGCAGCCCTCTGAGTCCATCTTTAATGTATTTGTTAGTACAGGGCACAATTAGCACTTACATGTAAGAGCTCTCATATTCCATTGCAATTTTTCTTCACACCTCTTTCTTGTATGTCATTAAAGGACCAAAAGACTATTATCAGAATGATGCTAACAAGGAGTGAACATTTTAAAAGTCACTGCAATGCTCAAACATCTTTCTAAAGCAAGGAATTTGTCTATGGAGTGTCACTTTAGTTATAAATACACTTGTAACAATCCCATCATTTATCTTCAGACTTGTCATTTCACCAGAGGAAGTGACACGAGCCTTAGGGCTTCTTCATGCCATTAAGGAGTGGGTGGCATGGCAAGATGGTGGGGGATCAGGAAAGCGAGCACTGACATGCACGTTTTCATCCATTAAAGCTCAATTAAAGCGCTGGCTTTAATGGGTATGGTGAAGTGTGCCAAATCATTGACTTGGATGGGGAGAGACAGGAGTGCAGGCAGAGGAGTCTTTCTGCTTAGTGCTCAGTCAGGGAAGGTTAAAAGCCACACAAATTCCCCACCAGCAGCTCTGAAAGGCACAAAGGTAGTACACAGCAGGAGACATAGCACACTGCCGCAAAATTGCTACTCTGGATGGGCTGTTGTCTAGGGCCAAACCTTTCTGCCTTCAACCCATAGACAACTTCACACACAGGTCCGTTTCATGTCTGGTCTGTGAGCCTGGTTTCATTCAGGCAAATCCCAAATGAGCACTTAACAACATTACAACAACAGACCCTCCTTTCAAGAGTTACCTGAGTTTTAAAAGCTAAACAGAAACAAGAAAAGACACATTTTAAAACCCCATTAATGCTATAGCCTACAATGTTAACAGTACAGACAAGACTTAAACATATGTCACTGACAGATCTAACTTAAACAGGGCTCAATCAGAGAAAAACACATACAGATGTTCAATTAAAAGCAGGAGCCCACAGTCTTGGCTCATGTTTGCACTGGCCCACATTGTTTGCAGAGCAACAACGGTTGCTAGTGGCAACACCGTCCACTCCCGTTTCCAGGAGCCTGTTGCTATGCAACCAACAGAATACTTCCCAAACCAAACAATGCCATCCCCCCACCTGATCCCTCTATCTCACGCTAAGTAGAAACTTACAACAATAAATACTATGTAAGCTATTAATTTTAGACACCAGGGGACATGGAGGTAGACTTATTCCTGTGTTGCAGTTATACAAAAATATACAGACTTTATGCTGGTTTAGACTTGATTGAAGAGGACAGGATGAAGAGCTCTGTTTTTGTAACTACTTTGTGCTCAAAAGGAGGAGGAATGTTTAAGTCATCAGGGAGACAACAGTCTATTCTTCAAGGTTGCTTTACACTCATGCCACCCAAAAACAACACTTCCAAAAGCAGGTCCAGTCTTTCCAAAGTTCCTTGGGCAGAGGAGATAGTAAAAGAGCTTGAGCAGAGCAATCCTTTTTCCAACTCAGGGGAAGATAAAACAAAATAAAGCTGAGCCAGCCACTTGTTGCTTTTAGAGGAGGACATTTGTTCAGCACTATGCATATGAATCCCTTTGTCACACCTTTAATATATGTACAAAGAGGAGCAACAGGTCTCTAATGAAGCTTCAACATCTGTTCCCTAATTTAAGAATTGTATTTTTTTTTATTGCAAAACAAATTCATTGTAATTTGGGTTTTTTTCTTTGATTTAATTAAAAAAAACTATAAGATCACAGAGGCACACGCGCTCACACAAAGAGCGAATTAAGATATGATAAGAGATTTCCACAACAGAGGCTGTTCTTCAAGCCTGTCTCATTAATTCATGGCTAATCCAATCAAAGCGGCTCTTGGGGTCTGCAGATGGCAGAGTTTAAGGGAGAGAGAGAGGGAGAGAGAGGCACAGACCACTGTCTCTGATCCAAGTGCTCCCCCTCCCCTCGCCAGCTCACCTCCCCACACTGGTCATCAGCACAACCTGTCCACTCGGTCACCATGTGCGCTGCAGGCCCGACAGCCACAGAGAGAAAGATCAAACCGTTGCCATGGAGATTGTGTGTTCGCCCATGCTCTACACTAGCTACTTCCTCCCCCAACGCCCTACCTCTTCTAACCCTTTCCAGATTTCCACTGCCCCCCCCCCCCACCTCCACCCACCCACAGTCTTCATCCTTAACATTTAACATCTCAAGATGAAGAACGAGGATTTGAAACTGAACATTTTGAGAAGTTAAACTGGAAAACACAACAAAGAGGAGTGGGGAAGGAATGGGGAAGATGGTCACAACTGGAAATGTAATCAGACTATACTCGTTATACGTGTGGCTGTCTCTCTCTTTCACGGGTATTTATCTAATGTAATAAAAGGCTGCCATATTGATGACACAAAGTCACCTGGCTGCTTCAGGAGATGGTGGAGAAACTAAAGAGTTACTGGGAAATCCTAACAATTACAGTTGGCATTCATGGATATCTGTTTTATTACCTATTTTCCACAGCATTATTCATATTTGGCATACCCAAAAACATATTAAGATGATGCTTTTTTGATCCTTCGGCTCACCTCAAGGCCTTTACATTCACATATAACATTTTAATAATACCTAAATCTCAATTTAAATATAGTCACAGTATGGGCCCCCTTTTAAAACTATTACATCACTGAACATATTCATAAAACCAGAAATAACTCACCACTGCAAGGGCTGCACAATCATCCAATTTGTTATTTTAATAATACAGAATACTAAGAGATTTAAAATAAATGTGTTTCTTTTAAGTAAAAGCAGCACTTCATGAGAAAATGGAAACATTTAAAAGTGCATGATGTTGTTGAAATGTCTTATTTTTTTTTTTTTATGGTGTATCGCATCCACAAGGATCCTGGATCTACTGTAGATCTGTATCAAAATTCTTTGGGCAACAGCCTACCTTTTCACCTAATTTTATTAAATCTGTTAACAAGGTGATGAAATTTCCTGCTAACTATCAGACAAATAAAAAGAAGTGCAAGCATAACCTCCTTGCCGGAGGTAATGTTGCGGTCTCTTTGATTGCATTAAATCAAAACCAATCACAGACACTGACAACTTGGAATGGTTAAGTATCCTAACGTGTTAGCCTAGCCCAGACTTGCATCTTATTCTGTGGGAGTATAAACGATACTCAAAACACTCACGCTAATGTTATTTAAATCTGCTCTCACTTGCTCTTTTAAGCAGGTGTGTTTCCAACCTGTGGGGTTTTATTTCCCATGACACCACATTCTGCAAAGATGACCTCAGATGCTGGCAGTGTGCTGCCTCGATCTTGACCGATGAAGTGGAGATAAAGCATTTTGTTGCACTGGAAGAGTTTGGCAAGTGCTCACTCCACAGAGATGTGACTTTGAAAATCATCATAATACTGTATGTACAGTATGCTTTCACAGGCACTACTTGACACAAACAATGAGTCATCAGTTAATGCTTAAAAATCTGAGACAGATCCAAGTGTCTGTTGTTCATGCAGTGAACACTGTGCCACGCTGAATACTTGCCATCAGATTTAAGTGTTTAATAACTCTTGGACACAATAAAACCCTGTACAAGACATGATTTTAAGATATTAAACATGGTTTTACTCTGCTTTTGACAGGTCATACCAGAATAGTGGTCACAACTAGTTGGGCCATTTAAAACTGAAGTAGGTGATATTGGAGCAAATATGATTAAAAAAAAAGTTATTTTTATAAAACGGCCACTATATCGAGACAGTAGTACATGAAACAGGTAACCTGAAAAAAATCATGTGCCTCTGTGTCCTCTGGTGCTCCTAACGGCATCTGCAAGATTTCACAGACCGGAGGAAAACAAGCAGTAAGAGCTGATCTGAGGTCTGCTGTCCAGCTGCTGTCTATGAGAGAGGCTGTCAATCACTCTCGAACTTCGACCAAACGGTCAAACTAGGCAGCACTATTCAAATATGAATCAATATTATGTTACGTTAATGCCTAATTCTCGCCTCAAATGTTTTCAGAATCATCTTGTAGTGCACAGTTTAGCTGTAAAATGAGAACGTTTTCAACGCCGCGGCCATTGTGAAATCTGGTGAAGGAACACCAAGTTCTGGTCACATGACAGAATTATGTTTTTTGTTAATACTACTGCTACAAAAACTACAGTTGTAACATTTTTCTTTTACTGTGTTTAATACAGTACTGTCTTAACACTGGTGATTCAACATGGTGCAATGTTAACACAGCAACTTTGAGTCAAAACTCAAACAGTCAAACATGCAATGTAACCTAAATCAATCAATACAGAAACTGAATGAGGTCTGGATTTTAAATAATCATTTCTGCAGCCAGCAGCCAGATACAGTGACATGCTTAAGAGATGAAAAATTACGAGTTACATAATATCAGCAGTATTCAAACCCTAATTTAGCAAATCCTATTCAGTGTCATTTCCAGACCATTAACCATTAAATTACTTAAGGGTCTAACGAGTGTTCCTGCAGAGCAATTTGCATCAAGTTGGCAATCATAGATGATCCAGTAAAAGGTGGTGACAGGATACACGTGATATCCTGTCTACTGGTCTACATATTGGTGCTCTATAAACCTGCAGTAGGTAGAAAGTTTTCGGCATCATCATCATCAAGAGAGTTCTCCAAGATCAGGAATGGGATCTGAGGGCTGCATTATATAATAGGGATGCGCCAACACCGATTCCGTTGCGACATCGGCGTTGTTGATAATGTTAATGATGACGATGAAAAACTGCTTCTATACACCCTGTGCATTGCCTCTGTGCACTGCCTGTCGGCACCAGTGTCCGATCAGACTTCTATCTAGATCCTTGCTTGTGTTGTACGAACTCTCAGATGTACGTCACTTTGGACAAAAGCGTCTGCTAAATGAAATTGTAGATACCGGATTGGATATCGGGCCGATACTGACTCAAATAGCTGGATCGGGTATTGGTGACAATGGGGCCGATCTATTCAGTTCTATGTTTATATGCTATGTACATTATATACAGGAATTTGAATAACAAATTTTTAAACTTAATGGTTTAAGTTTTGGCTAATTTGTTGCTGCATTAAAAAGGTTTACATTTGAATTGTAATTCCTGTTAATTTTGACGATTTTTTACCAAGTTGCTGGTGTACGATTTATGATTTCAATAATAAATAACAATTCACTAAATTTATATCTGTGTTTTTATTTGTAACACTGTGTTTTACAAAGTTAGGAAAGCGATGTTTAAGTCAAGTCTGATGTTGTCTTACACATAAAAGAATGAGCCCAATCACTTCCACACAGTCAGGCATACAGCTTTTTAATTAAAGACTGGTTTCGGATCAGTACTTGGTATCAGTCGATACCCAAAGCCCAGGTGTCGCTATCGGTATCGGGACTGAAGAAGTCGGATCAGTGCATCCCTACAATATAACTGTTCTGGCGTCCTCTGCACCAAATCTCCTAATTAAAGAGCTTCTGAAAAGCTATGCTGAAGACCCAGCTAATTCCATCTAAAAATACTGTATACTCCTTTGCAAATCTGGTCAAATCTCACTCCACTAAAGGCCCGGTCTTGGTTCTGGTAATTACTTTGTAGCAGGTTTACACTGACAGAAGTTCTTTTTTTTAAGCCAAATAAACATCTCTTAACAAACTAGCATAAAACTGTGAGGAGAGGATGGGGGTCTGCTACTATCCCTGCCTGAAAGAGAGAGGGAGGGGGGGTTTCAGCCATTGTAATGCAAATGTCACTGCCTTGTCTGCTGTTTGTGGCAGGAAATTTAATTAGCAGTTTTGTAGCTACGATACAAACAGGTGGAATGTTGAGAATGCTCCTGATGACACACAGACAGACAGAAGAGACAGACTGAAAAACATTTCATTTCCCAACGAGTTTCAACCTGTTGCCATGTGCGAGGGCCAATCAGTAGCAACGTTTTTTTTGGTATATGACAAGATTTGTTTCTTTGTATCCTAGCAGCATAAGCCTACAATGATTTCCAAAATCTTGGTAGCTGGAAGACGTGATGCGAGAGTCACGAGGACACTTAAACTATTTTCCTTTCAACAGATTCTTAGAAAATGGTAACAGCACATCCCTTGAAATGAAAAGCCCTTCACAAATAAATGAATTATAAAGATTATGAAACTGTAACATTGTGAACAAATGGCACTATTAATTTCCACTTAACAAGCCCCACAAGGCATTCTCCACTCACTTCTTCTGCTTTGCTCTGTGATTTCCTGACATGCCTTTGACTGGAGTTATGGGATAAACCATTAAATATGTGTTAATATCAGACAATGAAATGTGCAAAAGCCAGGCAGTTCAGTTAGCACAGCGGGAGGCAAATGCATCTCTACGTGAATATGATTAACTGTAAACAGCAGTGACAAAACCGATGGCAGTGACTGGGTTTGTGTCTATATCTGTAGCAGGCTATTGGATTGAGAACTTCTCCCCGGGGCAACAGTAGGCCTCATCAAGATAAGCTAAATACAGCATGAGCAAACACACATACACAAACACATCCACACTGCACACTCATGTATGTGTGCACACACACACTCACTCACACACACACAGAACATGTGACCAAAAGCTGTGTCAGGTCACCCGCTGCCCAAGAGACCACTGCAGCTGTCCTATTGATAGCTGAACTGTACTACACACATGGGTCCATTAAACACTCAAAATGGCACACAGGCAACGGTGGACACTATCTGCTACGCACAATCATACAAGCAACTCCACAGATGGCTCAAGAGAAGGATAGAGGAGGGGAGGTTATGCCTAAAGAAGGAGCAACATTTTCTGTAAATCACGGGCCAGTGTGGCACTCGTCACTGAAATGGACCAAAGCTGGACCACGATCACAGGCTGCAGGCTAGACCAATAAAGGCAACTTGGGATACAGACAGATTGCAAGTACTTTACAACAGAAAAATAAAATAAATCATTTGACCTCCCCTTTCAAACTGACATTCTCATTAATAATTTCCTGTACAAGTCAGTGAGAAAATTCAAAATAACTGTGCAAACACCATCTGCTTTCCACTTAGTTTAAGTCTCCTCTCTGAGCACTATTTCTTTCTGACCTGCCTCTGCAAGCCAAAGCTATTCATTCTTACCACAAAGAGAGAGCGATGAAAATAACCTGATTAAAAACACTGACTTTTAAAAGAATAACATTTCGCCCCCTGGCCCACTCCATTCCCTTTCTTTCCATGACTTGGGTGTATTTGTATATCAAGTTGCCATGTAAACATAACAGTGTCACGCTCAAATTGGGGGGTGGGGTTGGTGGGGGTTACACAGAGAGTTTCAGCGCTGTCATCCCTTTATTTTCTTTGTAGCTGCGGCAAGTTGTCTGACCAATCAAAGTTAAGTTTCTTTCTCTGACACTAACTCTAAAACAAGCTGTTAATGCACATTCAATTCTTGCCTCAAATATTCTGGCCAAAATGGAGTAAAATTGTGGCGGGAGGAAGTTTCATAAACATAACATTTTAACATATCATGCAGCCTAGATATTAATTATGATTAATATAACCATACTCAGACCTGCGCTTTGACCCCTTTTCACATAAAAGGAAATAGATATTGGGCTGCATCAATAATACATATCCTTAAATTAATCATTCATCTCTCTTCCTTAACGAGATGAATACTTTATGTAAATACACATCTGAAAGTTTATAACTCAATTCATTAGTGGCAAGCGTAGAGAGAGCGTTTAAATTAGAGACATTTTCATGCTGCAATTTCCTGATGCTTCAATAGCAAACAGCATTACAAATGACCGAGCACCTGACGGCTGTCTCTAAAAAAAAAAGATAGTCCATAAGAATTAATGTATCTCAGGAGACAAAAAGAGACAGAATCCCAAAAGGAGAAAAAAATGTATGCAAATTGCGGGAAACCAGCCACAGCAACACTGTAGAGCTAATGAAAAGGGGGATTTAAATCATTGGGGGGTCTACATTTCCTTGGTTTCTCATTATTGCTATTGCACAGATTGATATGAGCCTTCAGCTCTGAAGAGAGGTCAAACAGCAACCCTAATGAGACCTGCCACTTAGACAATGAAGCAGAACAACTTGGCTATTAGCAAACAATTTGCCTTCGGGTCTGTTCAACTGGTATAGCATCAATAAAACTGGAGAGATTAAGTAGATGGAGCTAAAATTTTACATGAGATGAAATCAGTGAGAGGATATAAATCAGGTCCAATGCTTCATTCAGTTTAATATTAAGTGTACAAGTGTATCTTAATCGGTGCCTAGTTTTAAAAGCACATAGAAAACAGTGAAGACAATGGAGTAGAAGTGCTGCTGGGTCTCTGTGGTAATCACATACAGGTGCTCTTTGGATCCTTCAGGTGTATTGGGCTCATTCTTGTGAAGGGCTCATTGTATGGGTGGAAAAAAGTACAAAATGCAAGTCTCCCTCAAAGATAATCCAAGGCACACTGTAGTGTTTTAACAAAATTAAAATGCCTTTATTTTACATGGCAATAAGTGTTTAAAATGACCTATTATTTTTGAGGGAGACTTGCATTTTGTACTTTTTTCCACCCATGCAATGAGCCCTTCACAAGAATGAGCACATAGAAAACAGTACTTTAAAAACTCAATCTCTCACCCAAGATTGTAAAAACATGACAGAACAGTATAACAGAACCATCATAGCACCACCTAGCTGTAACATATCCACTTATTCAAGCTACTTCTGAAATATTAAAAAACATCAAAAGTTTATGAAGTACTCCTGTTTCATCTAGATGGCTTGAATAATGTGATTAACAGAGATTAAGTTCATTTTGAGAGTTTATGTCTCTCCTGAGATAGAGACCAGTGGAAGCACCAGGTTTGGTAAATGGGATTGTCGCCGGTAGAAGTTCATATATCCCATCTCGACTGTGTAATATTATTTAATCCTTTTAACAATTTGAGTGAAAATCGCACCAGAAGAGCTGGCAAACTGCCCAACTGAAATGAAAGTTATCCAGAGATTAAGTTCATTATGAGAGCTTATGTCTCTCCTGAGATAGAGACCAGTGGAAGCACCATGTTTTGGTAAATAATGGGATTGTCGTCGGTAGAAGTTCATATATCCTATTTCGACTGAGTCATATTATTTAATCCTTTTAAGAATCTAAATTGTGAGAGAAAATCGCACCAAGAAGAGGTGGCAAACTAAAGATAGATATCTTTACAGACAGATGTCAATCTGTGGTTGGCATAAAAAATTGATAATTCATGTATTTGTTATTTAAAAGCATGACACTAAAACATTCAATGTTTGCATCACACTAGTATTTGTTTTGAATACTTGGGAGACCAAACCACGGTTGACATTTTTGATTTGAACATGTAAAATACAATATATTAGTACTTATAACACTTTCTAGCTGGCAAACCCTGCTGAAATGAAAGTTATCCTCCTCCTTGCTGAGTGAGTTCACGCTTGAAGCAGATTGAGAGCACCAGAAGGACCAGCGTTGCTAACGCTAAGCTAGCCACATTTTCCACCTGTGATTGAATACGGTTCCTCGAGGAAAAGACGCAACGAGGACGAAGTTTATCCGTGTTGAACAAGACGTCAAGCTGCAGTTTAACAACACGACAACACGGTTGGACTCACAACTGAACTCGCACTCGTCGCTGCCACCGGTAGTAGTAGTTAGCATTAGCTCTAACTGGTAGCCTTACCATCCATCCTGCTGCTGGGAGAGAGCTGGAAGTGCGTCCACTGACACACACTACACAACGTAGCAACAAGTGTAAAGTGATCCTGAATCACATGTTGAGTTGGAGTAACGTCTCCGCTGTGTGTAACGTGTAAGCAAAGCGTAGCACATTAAGAAGAAGAGGTGAAACTGATGTTTTCTTCAGGTGTTGAAAGCAGCAATAGGTGCCGTTCTCAACTTGGGGCGGATACCACAAAGAAGGGAAAGTTATGTTGTGGAAAAAGACTGCCATTTTTCTCAAAATTCAGCATTTAAATTCTGTAAAGATAATAGTCACCTTTGCCTTGAGTAAAAGTTCAGCTCTGCTCTCTCTTTTTCCCCTCTCTCCCACTCGGTGACTTCTTCCAGATGCTGCGGCTGCTGCTGCTGTTGCTGAGTGTGTTGCTGAGCCCGTTGGTAAGTAACTGTCTCCACGGCTACAGTCACTATGGCGCGACGGGGTCTCGAGGCAACTGTTGCTACCCTCGAATGCTTACGTCAGGGGCCCTCACTATGAGAGAGGGGAGGGGCCATAGAGGGAGCAGAGAGGCCCCGCCCACTTTAAATAAAGATGTAAACATGAATGAAACCACTAGGAGGTGGTCTTAGCTAGGGAACTGGTGGGAGGGCATCATTCAGATTAATTTAGTTTATTCATAATAAATTGTGTTTATGATTTAAATTAATTATTGTGTGTAGCAAATGAGATCACAGCTATCAAACTGATGTCAGTTACGCAAACATGGTACTTCTTTAGTTCAAAATACATGTTATCTTCTTAATTAAACTGATTGTAATGTACTCAATTATGCTCCAAAACATTTTTTTGCAGTAGGCTACTACTGCCACTATGTAGCAAATGTATCACAACTATCAAATTGATGTCTCTTATGTAATTATGGTATCTCTTTAGTTAAAAATACATGTTAACTTCTAAATTTAACTGATTGTAATGTACTCATTTTATTGGTAATATTCAGCTATATTCCAACACTATATCCAGCACTATACTGTATGACTGTGCAATATCATTATCATTATTACTACTCAGGTGTTATTCATACTGTGCAATATTTTCAGGTGGAATTTTATTTCATTCTCACTGTGCAATATCATTTTCCACTTGTGCAATTTTGCTAATAGTCTGTTTATTGTCAATACTGTATATACTGCTCCCTTTTTTATACTTCCTTCTATTTAAATGGTTCATATTTTGTTACACTTTGTTTAGCTTTTTTTTTACTGTGTTAGCTGATGCATCTTGTTTTCTGCACTATCCCCTTTGCTGCTGTACACTGCAAATTTCCCCACTGCAGGACTAATAAAGAAATATCTTATCTTATCTTATCTTATCTTTAATTAAGCTCCAACAGAGGACAATAACCTGAAATATTTTAAAATTTTAAAAAGATACATTGTACACATATTTTTATTGTGATTTATTTTCTATCTATATTTATATTTATTGACTTTGCACTAGGCTTTCTTTTTATTTTATTGCATTACTGTTTATTGTTATGCACCAAAACACAACAATTGAGTTTACTAGAATATACATCTTTACCTCTTTTTTCTTCCGCATATTGATTTATTTCTACTGAAATAAATATTCAGCAGCTCCCTATATTATTCTTCCATTTACTAGGGTTTTGAGTAATTTTGTTCTTATATATGTAGCCTATAAATGTTACTGTATTTACAATTGTTTGACATTTTAGACCAGGAGATGCTATAACAAGCTTTACATAAATATTATTTTTCGATTCCCTTTTCTTGTTGCAAAAAGGTGCAACCAGCCACTGCATTTCAGATCTTTAGCACATGGTGGCAGCATATGTTTATATTGTGACACAAGATGGTCACAGTGTGTCAGATGAATAGATTACTTTATCAGGTCTTCTTGATCAAAGATAAATGCTTTCCTGAGATACAGTAGATATGAGGTATCTTTGATCTTGTCATTGATTTGTAAATGCAAAAAAAGGTCTCAACATTAGTCAAACAACTCAACTTACACAACATTGTATTATATATATACCTTGAGGATTTTCACACACACATACAGTATATAGTTTTCATGGCCTTACAATTCTGACTAAGATTCCAGTTGTTCCAGATATATACTACAAGTAACACTGGATACACTGAAATTAGATTTTTGGTTTGAGAGCTTGCTGGTGTGGATGTGAAAAAAACAGCTTTACAATGTATAAAATATCTATATCAGACTATCCTTTCCTACTCCAAACAGCACCAATGCTCCTTTAAAGTCAACACTTATACTTCTTCTTTACAGAAAGTTTATCATGTCAGTCCAAAATATTTTCACAAAATGGATAAACTAAGGTCTCATCACATCTTTTACAAAAAGCACGCAATGTATCCAAGTCTTGTTCATATTTAAATTAGGGTAACTGGGTAACATCCATGCCTTATTAAAAAAAAACTCACCTTGTTTGTTGATAAATATTTTCTTGTTGATAACCAACCAAGACCATGCCCATAATGTTGTCATAGATGCTGTCCTAAAAGGAATGTGGTCTCTCTAAGAATATATATTTTTTTAATCTGTCATCTATCATCTAAGGATGATATGTTGTGCAGCCGATTAGACTGTTGTCAGGCTATTAAATAGGAGTTATCAATTGCTATAAGCCCCATAGATGTGGGCCAGTACAAACTTTATGGATTTTTTGTTGGGCCACTGGCCAGCAATGCCAAATGGCCAGTAAACCACTTCACTGCACAGATGAAAAGTGACCATTACACTTTCCACCACTGTGATTCGCAATTATTCCATCAATGTGGACTACTGAGCCCCCCATGTATATTTGAGACATGTTACAACCACAGTGGAATAAAATCAATTTTGCAACCTGTACTGATAAGAGTGCTCCAGGGATGACGTATTTTTGTAGGCCAACCAGGAAGTTAGCATTGCCCTGAGTTGGGTTTTGGATTATTGTAGAAAATAAGTTCTGTGGCAAACAAACATTTATGATACTTACACGTTTTGTTCAGCAAGATAATCGTCACAAAATGAACACCACTTTTATGAGTTTTGAAGTGTAAATGCAATCACCAGAAGTAAAAAGCTAACGTTAGGCTATAAAAGAACTACACCCAGGTTGCATGAGCACAAGTATAAACAACGAGACTGTAAAGGCAGACGAGTCGGCGTGATGACGTTTATTAGCCTCATTTAGCGATCGCCTTTTTTAAGACACATTAAGGCTTCAAAATTCATGAGTGGGTTATTTATTGATGCATTTTATGTCGTAGAACAAAATGCTAAAATCTCTTCAGCTTGTGTTAACCACAGACCTTATTTCAGGCATCTAACTAAAACGCCATTCAAAAAATACATTGACTTCCAGACGAGGGAACCAGAAGTGCTAAAATGCTCATTTCCGGGTTTTAGGACTCATTCCTGTAGCACTCTATTTCATAAAAACGCTTAAATACATTGTTTTAGGAGTTGACACATAGAAATTTATAATAAAGAAAATTGTCTATTCCAGTGTAAATGTTTTTTGATTTATTGGGAAAAGAATCACAAAAAGTGTTACAACTGTCCCTGGTCTCCCCTACTATATGTGCTGCAGGTAGAATGTCAAGTGCTAGTGTTGTCTGAAGCTATAAAACTAACAGTTACCTCATCAGGTGTCACAGAGCAGCAGCTCAGCTCACTCACACACACTCACATGCAGGAACAGTCACTGTCGACACCAAAGAGCCTCTTCTCCAGGTAAGTCGTGCCACCTGTAATTGATAAATTACAGGTGTAATCTTATCAGTTTTATTTTAACATCAGTATCAATCCACATAATTATTGACTTTTTTCTGTTGAGGTATTATTTGTATGTGGCAGTTAACGTTAAGCTAATTAGTGTGTTAAAACTGTTGTATGTTACATTAAGATAAATTAAAGTTACCATGCCGTGAAGCCGTTTTCGCTTTATTGAAAAGTGATCATCACTTGGGAGTTGAAAGGACAGCATTTCAGTGACTACACGGCTAAGGACGGTATATCATCACATCCTTTATCTTTACTTGAAATTTTGTCTCCATTTTTGTATTAAACCAGAAAGCGTGTAGCCGAGAGCATCCAATAGCAAAGGCGCAGTAGCAGCACCAATTGCAGGTCTAAAGATTAAATCCCACCCCTAGCATCTGTAACTCATTGGTTTTCATCTTTATATCTTTAATTTTGAGACATATTACTGATGTTTTCTGTCCATCATCTAATCTAAATGGGTTTGTAATACTGTACTGGATGGTTAAATTTGAAAATCTCATGTTACCCAATGTAAAAGACTATTATTCGGTTAGCACTCAACAACAACATGTCATGAGTCTTATTGTTAGTAAAAGATGGCTAATGTAAACTATAGGCCGACACCACAAGTGAAGTTCTTAAGATAACCACCATGCTGCCCACCATTTGTTTGGAGCATGTGGCCAGGCATTACACGTTGCACCTTTTCTTTAAGCGTTCTATCTACAATTAAAGGGACTCTATGTAAGAATCAGAAATTGCTTGTTAACAGCGACACCTGTGGCCATAAATCAACGAAAGTCAGCGTCCTCTTGCTCGCGCTCGCTCTTCATAAACATGAACGAGCATCGGTCAAAACAGTGAGGCGACACACGTCAGCTAAAACCACAATATCACTCTATATTTTAGCTGCTTAGCAGTAATGTTAGCTGACCAGACGAAGGTCTCTCCATGAATCAATGTTGATGAGTGAAGGCAAGCAGGCAGTCAGAGGAGCAGAGTACAGCATAGACTTCGCCCCTTAAGACCAAATCTACGGCCTCCCCTGTGTCCTCCAGCCGCAGCCGACACTGTTTTGCAAGATGGAGCTCACCAGATACAACCCAGCAGCTTTGCATAACAGTGTAGCCACACGCGAGTGCGCATGGGACACCGACCCGCAATGATTTATACGTGTAAGAAGTTACAAACAGTACCTTTAATCTAAAAATATGTTTTAGACATTTTATAGAAAATATCTAGATTTATTTACATGACTTCAAACTCTGAAATTTCATGATAAACATGCAGTCAGCCATAAACTGACTATTGCTATCTTGATCAGAAAAGTCAAAGGTGGTAGTTAAATGTTTAACAGCTAGAGATAACGATGTAAAACGTGCAGTATAGGCCTACATGAGAATATGTTGTGTAAAATGTGTTTAAAATAGCCACAAGTTAAATGAAATTAATCAGAAATATCTTCACAGATCTTTAAAGAATCTAGTAGGCGTGTCCTGTAGTACTGTGTTCCTGCAGGTCGACCGATTACCTACTACATGCACGTGTGGCCGGCCCGGCCACCAAAACAAAGAACACAACACAAGGCTGGTGGGCGGTGCTTGGTATTTCCTCAACTGATCTCAACATGGCTGTCGGGTCACAACATTCTTGTTTTACAGCCAAACAGTACACTACAAGATGTTTCTGAAAACATTTGAGGAGAGAAATAGGCATTACAGTAACAGAATATTGATTCATATTTGATCAGCACTGCTTAGTTTGACAGTTTGGTTGGAGTTCGCGAGTGATTGACAGCTGCTTAGAGATGGCAGACTCCAGCTCAGCTCTGATTGGTTGTTTTCCTCCGGTCTGTGAAATCCTGCAGACACCAGTAGGAGCACTGAAGGACACTGGAGGACACCAGAGGACACAGAGGAACATGATTTTTTTCAGATAACCCGTCTCATGCACTACTGTCACTACTACTACTGTTTTATAAAAATAACTTTTTAAAATCATATTTGCTCCAATTCTACCCACTGCTGCTTTAATGTTCTAAATGTCAAATATAGCTCCTTTAAACTAACAAACAGTACATTACATACTTAAAATTAGCGCCAACCTATTACAACATTGACATGCTCATAACATGCTCTGACATTAATAAAATTATCCAGTAATTAAAAAAAACACATTAATTTAATAATAATAAAATAAGTGTTTTAAGTACATTTTATTGCAAATACTTATATACTTTTAGTAAATAAGTATTTGCATTTAAGTAGAAGATCTGAATACTTCTTCCACACATGTATTTTTCTTGTTAATTTACTTTAGTGCTAGGGGATATGAGCCTTATAATTGCAATTAAAACTGGTATTTCTCTAGTAAAATCACAAACATAAAATACTTTTTTGTGAACGTGATCATGAACACATGATACCAGGACAGTTTTATCTTTGTAGATGAGACTGATAAGAAATCCCTCCAGTAGCTCAATAGTCTACTTGTGTAAATGTTTGCTGTTTTATCATTGGAGCTTGATATTTGATAAGAATCGAAAAAGTCAGTTCATTCAATCAGCATTGCCTCAGCCGACCGTGGGATGACAGGGAGGACGTCACTGACCGACAATAACCTCAGTGCAGGGTGCATCAGCACTAAACGCATCCTGCAGCGTTTCAGCGTTTGCGCATGAGTACACCAGATCAGCCGGCCTCTGGATGTCATGTGATGCTGTGGTGTGGTGGATCTGCGTTTTCGTCTCTCATAGCAATTGGCTGAGACCGATCTTTCTATAGAGGAGTGATGTGAGCATCTACACACGTGAGATATTTTAAGACTGATCTTAAAAAGTAAGCCACATGAAGAAAATAAGAATCTTAAAATAATAACACCTGCTTAAATTGATATCATGTGCATATACAGACACATTTATTTCCATTGCAAACAGAAAATGTATAAACAGATATTCATATATTTAAATTAGAATAGAATTTTCTCGATTAATCGATTAGTTGTTTGGTTTATAAAATATCAGAAAATTGTGAAAAATGACGATCAGTGTTTCCCAAAGCCCAATATGACGTCCTCAAACGTCTTGTTTTGTCCACAACTCAAAGATATTCAGTTTACTGTCATAAAGGAGTAAAGGAACCAAAAAATATTCACATTTAAGAATCTAAAATTAGAGAATTTTAACTTTTTTTTCTTAATAAATTACTCAAACTGATAAATAGATTATCAAAATAGTTGGCGATTAATTTAATAGTTGACAACTTATATATTAATTGTTGCAGGTCTACATACATAAATGTAAAATATGTGCATATGGAACTCATATCATAAATACAGGTAGTGGTATTGAAGTTAAATGTAAAGTTGTTTTAAGGGTAAGCTAAATTTATTTTTTTCTTATATTTTAATCATTTTGAGGAAACGTGCTTTCTGCCTCCTCTACTTGACCTTATGACTGGTGGAGGCGGGAGTTTAGGGGAAATAGTGCAAAGGAAGTTCCCTTTATTCAAATCCACCAGTGAGACCGGTTATTTTTACTCACAGTTTAAATTGTAAAACTGAAACATGTTCATAGCTGTGAATGCCCAACCACACTTCCTCCAGGCAGGCTCGTTTACGAGGACTCATGTTTAATTTCATATTTGTAGAAAGTACCGTGTTTACCAAACATGTTTGATAATGCAGTTCTTTAACGTCCTCTTCTTGCAGTTGATTCCCCTCTGGAGCTGCTGTCTTTGTTTTAGCACCCTGTATAGCAGGTCATGCCTCAACAGAACTAGAAGTACAGGATTGGCTTGTCATGTTGCATAATTGCGCTGATGGCTTTGATTTTCAAACTGAGGGCTAAAATTAGGTTTGCAAACAATGGTTGAGAAGTTCAGTCTATCAGAAGAGGTTTCTTTTCTTAGTTGTTCAGTTAATACTGCTGCGAGTAGTGAGATTTATATTTTGATTCTAAGCTTTAGCGTGCATTGTGTGATACTGCAGCAGTGGAGCAAGTATTCAGATCCTTTACTTAAGAAGCAATAACACACTGTAAAAATACTGCATTGAAATGTTGCTATTGCAAGTACGTGTGTAAGTATTAATAGCAAAATAAAAAATATCAAATATAAATATAAACTAAACCTCCAAAGTATTTTATGACAAGTAAAAGCAGTAAATCCTCACATTTAAAAACACAGACATTTTTGCTTGAGAAATGACTCAAAGAATTTGCCAAATAGCTGTTATTTAATATTCTGTCGATCAACTAATTGATTAATAGTTTCAGCTCTAATTTCATATGCAGCTAGCTGTGTAATTTAATCTATAACAGTCCATCATATTCTACGAGTTCATCATGTGAAGTTTGTAAAGTATAGTACCTGTAATGGAGAAAAGTATCTCATTTGAATTGTAGAGGAGCAGAAGTATAAAATGGAAATACTCACATATTACAAGCACATCAGATTTGTATTTTAGTACAGTAGTTGAGTAAATGTATTATGCAATTTTTAAAATTTGGAGGAAGTTGAAGAACTGAAAAAATTAGTCGATTAATCTGCTTTTTGATAAACGATAACCTGTTAAATCATTTTTCAAGAAAAACGCCAACCATTTGCTTTTCTCAGCTTCTCCAATATGATGATCTGCTGCTATTGTCTGTTTTACATCATTATAAACTGAGTATCATTTGACATTTTTCATTATTTCCTCACATTTTTACACACAAAACGATTAGACGATCAGTCGAGACAATAATCTGCAGATGATTTGATAATGGAAATAATCATTATGTACACTTACAATGGCTCAAGACTAAGAAGAATGAGAAGAAGAATGTGTAATATTTTTATGAATGTGGGTCACAGGATGTGGGCGTATTGGCATTGTGCATAAGAATGATTTCAGTCAGTGGAAAGTCATAAAGTCAAAGCAGCACAGCTGAACTTGTATTCTGGTTTGTCCGATAGTAACCCAGCGAAGCTGCAACGTGTGATTTGAGTGTGTGTGTCTGTGTGTGTGTGCCGGGGAGTATCTCTGTAGGGGGATGGGTTTGAGTTTCATAGCATCATCTGTCAAGAGACTGTGTGTCCTCAGAGCCTCTTCCCCCACCTTATTCATTTGGCTTGCGTAGCCTTATATGGAAAGTGGATCTTGTGGTGTGAGCAGTTTCAACCAATCCGGTTGGTTTGGGGTGGTGGAGGAGGGGGAAGTGTGTCTGGAGGAAGCTGGCCTGGTCTGGGTGGGGTTTTTTAGGGGGTGGGACCAACCGAGCCGGCTGCCGTTTGAAAATGAATGATATGCTGCCCAAGTTGTAGAAACAGTGGGCTGTTGGCGTATTGTGTGTTTAGCGGCAAACAGCATTTACAGAAAAGGGGGAAAAAGTGAAAGTGGACAATTACAGAGAAAACCTGAAATACAAACCAGGAAGAACAAATAGTTTCCAGCAATGCAACGTAAGTAGCTTAAATTTATATGTTTTATTTAATGTTGCTGAGATGTAGTCCTATTACCTTGAACTCCAGCTTTCACTTAGACAGATCAGGTTTGGTAAGATGCCTGAGAACAGCTTGTTTATATGTTTCATAATGTTATATGAATTAAGATCAGTTCCATCCTCAGGTTTTATGCTATATGTCTGATTTTCCTTGTTATAATTTGGCATAACCACTCCCTAATTTAACAGCTCATGTGTAGCCTGATTTGAACACAGATGGCATATACTAATACACAATATTTAATCTGCAAATTTCAATAGAGGTGAAATGTGTGGCTCTCCACAACATGTGGACATCTGTTCACTTGTAAAAGGGTGTAACCCAACCAGCAGATCTGTGTGAATTTACTAGATGTTAAAGGGATGCCTTTAAAGCCTTTTCCATTTTTTCCCCTTTTAAATGTCTGCATTTGCTACGAATATTTGAAACTGGATCAAAAATGTTAAGCTTGACGTGGAAGCTGTGTAGAGAGGATGCTGATGATCACGCCCAGTCGTAAACCACTCTGCTGGGGACTGCTCCAGCATGCAGATCTTTCACAGGATGTATTGATAGATGGATATATGATAGAAGGTTATCTCTCTGGTGTTTTGGGCGACAATGTTAGGTTCAGACAGTCTGCTGTTATCTTGGACAAGGGGAGACTGTGGATGAGAATAGAGGGACCAAACAGAAAGGAGGGGTGGTGGTGGTGTTTTGTCTGAACTGTTTGACAGGGGATTAACCTAACTGAAGTGTGCATGCATGGTGGTGTATTGTGTTGGGGAGAGACCCTGGTTTGGTTTTAAGCATTCATGTTTCTGGCTGAAGATGGGGTTATAATAGTTGTCTGCTTTCTTTATTAAGAAGACACCCCTTTTACATTAAAAAATGATCACACTAAAAAAGTGTTGTCATCTTTACAACTGTTGCATTTTCTCTTTCTGAATCGAACAGCTGTTGTTGCACACGACTCTGCTCTACATTCATAATCCTCTCCTGATTGCATGAATGCAGTTGCAATAATGATGTCAGTTTGCGCAGCGCTAAATCCATCAGATAATTCATCCTGAATGCGCATTAACTGTGCTGGCACATGACAAGGAAACTTAACAAAGCCATGCAAGAAAGGATGAAAAAAAATGTCCTCAAAGAGGTACAGAGCTGAAACGATTGGTCGGTTAATTGATTTGTTGAGCGACAGATAATTAATCAGCAACTATATTGGTAATCAATTCATTTGAGGCCAAACATTTGGTTGTTTCAGCTTCTTTGATGTCAGTGTTTGCTGTAGGGCTGCAACTAATGATTATTTTCATTGTCAATTAGTCTGTTGATTATTTTCTCGATTAATCAATTAGTTGTTTGGTCTGGAAAATGTCGGAAAATGGTGAAAAATGTGGATACGTGTTTCCCAAAGCCCAAGATGACGTCCTCAGATGTTTTGTTTTGTCCACAACTCAAAGATATTCAGCTTACTGTCATAGAGGAGTAAAGAAACCAGAAAATATTCCCATTTTTTTAGACTTTTTTTCTTAAAAAATGACTCAAACTGATTGATCACTTATCAAAATAGTTGGCTATTAATTTAATAGTTGACAACTAATCGATTAATCGTTGCATCTGCTTTTCTCTGTTTTATAACATTGTAAATTAAATATCTTTTGGTTTTGGACTGTTGATCAAACAAAACAAGAATTTGAAGACATCACCTTGGCTTCTGGGATTGAGTTATTATTTTAATTAGTTGATGGGCAGGTTAATCTGTACTGAAAATAATTAGTTGACGCAATACCATGGTGTCTTGGGAAGTAGCGCTGCAAGATCAAGTTGCCAAGGGACTAAGGATGTACATTAGCGTTCTTATTAACTCCTGCATGTTTAGATCTTGTAGCCAATTTTATACTGATGTTCATTAACATGCTCTATCCCTATAAAATAAATAAATTAGTGAAGGGGAAGCCCACAAATGGATCCCCTGGGTGATATCGGTAAACCACATTGCAGGAAATGGATTATGACATATCTGAAAGTGATAGTTTACCACGCCGGGTAGGAGTTTTATTTTGGGGCCGATCGTGGATGAATAACTCTGTAACCGTTGCTGACGAATGACTGATGTTGTAAGGCGTTTGTCACTGCCTGACAAGAAGTAGGGGGTTGTCACAGCAGAGCTAAATCAGAGGCATGCATCTCAAGCTTTTATCCGTGATCTTTAAAACGTGATGAGCTCATGTGATGAAACCTCATCAGACCAAAATGGACACAGTGTTGAGAGGAAATAAAAAGGGGGCGAGTAAGAAATAGCCTCAGGGCTTTTTCCAGTCTGATGTTTGAGGCTATATTCTTCAAGACCCAGAGGGTACAAGTGACTGGGCCTTTTCTCAAGACCAGTGTCACGCCCCGCACACATCCCGTCCTTTCACCCCCCCAAAAAAATGTGTCCTAAAGACATAAGAGGAGGGGGGAGGATTTTTAAAATGTCTTCCCAAACCACACCCCGGTTCACTCCATATCGGCCTGCCTCTACTCTCAACTTAACTCCCTTTTTATACTGCTGGAAACAAATCCACTAACAGCTGTGTATGTGAGGAATCTGCAGCTGTATTGGAAGTAAGAAGCAAAATAAAAAGTCAGATCACCCTGTAACACCTGTCACCTTCGCTGAGAGATCTTCAGGCTTCCATAGGACTCATTAACAGTCTCCTCGGGGTCAGCGGCTGCTCGCCACATGACTTGAGTAGGATTGTTTTTCTTTTACAACAGACTCCTCAAAGTCTGGAATTTCAGGAATGCTGGTGATTTTATTCACACATGGGAAATGCCATTGCACCTATTTTCGTAGTTATATTTGAAGGTGTGGTTGGTTGCGTGATGGTAAATATTTTCGTTCCTGTTCTCTGACCTCTCTGGAGCCCAATTGTCCCTGACAGGCAAGTCATGATAGGCTGCTGTCACAATAGGCAGACGAAGCCGCTGGTATGTGTTTTCAGCCCCCTTAAATAAACACGCCAGCAGCAGCAGCAGCTCGGAGCTGTGATTTACCAAACAGAGGGAGCGTCATGGAGGCGTGGGTTTGACACTGGCCGAGTGGTGATGGTTTATTGTTTAGGAGGCTTTAACGTGTTTCCTGTGATGAGGTAATGGCAGAGGCAGAAAACGATTCTCCCTCCAACTCTTTTGAAATGGAGGTGATCTTTAGAGCTGCCCCCCCATTTAGTCAATTAGTTTGGCCGTTTGGTTTTAGTCGACTAAGATTTCTTTAGTTGATTTGTCATTTTTTAATGCTTTTTTCATTCTAAATGACTTATTTCTAAGAAACTAATGAGCACATCTCTGGTAAACAAGATTTAAAGTGGTGCTTTTGTGTGATGCTTTGTGGAGAAACTCAGATTTACAGAGCTGTCGATTAAATCAACTAATCGATTAGTCAACAAAATCGTATGAGTGTTGGGCAACTAAGAATTTGTTTTTGGTTGAGGACAGCCCTGCTGATCACCTTTTAGACATTATAACACCATGTAAATGATGCAGGATGATTGACACAGGAGAAAAAAATCTGGTTTGTCCATCTTCCACGCCCTCATATCTCAAAATTTGGTTTCATTCTCAGTTTAGTTTCATCGACATGACTTTCGTTGGATTTTGAGAAGGTGGAGCAATGGAAACGTTGGCATTTTGTTGACCAAGCGCAGCAATGAAAGGCAATCCATTATTCGTATCAAGACAATGTTATCTGTAACAAAACTCGGCTCCATATGTTCCCCGCGCTGTTGCCATACAACCGAATTTTGTCAACAGAACAGCCGTAGTGTAGACAAATACAATGTTTGTTGAGCAGCTCATAAAGTCAGCTATAAAGGTTTATAACATGTTCTTCCTCTTTTCTGTATGAATTCAGCAGAGGACAATCACTATGGCTAGAGTCATTTATGTGTAAATACCTATTACTGAAACCTGCACAAGAGCCAAAACCAAGAATGGGTGTGTAAATATAACCACAACTACAACCGCTAGAAAAAGTACTGTGAAGTGACCCGGTGCCAACAGCACTCAGGTGTGAGTCTCGTGAGTACTAGAAGATGCCAGCTGTCACACGTTGGCGTTACTGTCTTGCAATTAGACCAAGGGAGTAATTATTTCTTTCTTTTTTAAAGTCATATGGTGTCTTCTCAAAAGAGTGCATGTGTTTCTAGTTTTCTTATCAAATAACAGGCACTCGTACCCTCAAATTATGATCCCACTATCAGTAATGTCGATATCTACACATCAAAGTATTTACAATATTTACAACAGAATATAAAATACTCTATATTAAGTAAATAATTCAGCAACATATTAGTCAACAGGATGCGAACAAATATTTTAGTTCCTAGTTGTATGATCCTCTGAATATAGTGACATAATAAATATAATATTTCAGTTTTTCTCAGATGATTTGGATACATGCTACAAAGAAGACTCACCATTCTACGAATTAACAATGAAATACAAAAAAATAACAAAAAACTGATGTAATCATAATCATAAGTAACTCAGTGTATTAAATTAAAGGTGAAATGAGACAGCCCGGTCTCATTCCCAGGGCGTCAAATGCCGACGCTTTGCCACAGCCATCGGTTTTGGATACCGCCGCACAACGTACCCTTTAGCTCCGGTATGCAACACACCAGGCTTTCTATTAACTACAATGTAAACCCATCCGCGGCAACAGTAAACGCTCAGGCAAACTGCGCTAGGAGTTCCGCTGTTTGTGTACCGTGTATTCTGTTTCAAACAGTCGTGTCTCAATTGTGAGGATTAGCTTCCTTTCACTGTTTTAAATCAACGTAAACGGCATGTATTGTATGTAAAACAAACGATGGATTAATTGATAGTTAGTTAGAGTTGCAGCCCTATATACTAAATTAAATCACCAATGAAATAGCTCAGTATAAATAGCCCCTAGATTTGGACATTATTAAAAAGGCCTAACTCCTCATTCAGTGCCTGAGGATAGTTTTTCTGTTTTTGCCTTTTTGCAGATATACCTGATACAGTGTTTGGACATGCTAACACTACGTCGCATATATACAGTATGTACACAGTAATAAAAATGAACATAAATTAATTTCAGTTGTTTTTTAGCTATAATGTATCACTACCAAACATTAAACATTATGGCCATTACAGCTCTCCAACCATGTATTTTGTATATATATATACTGTAGCTACATACTTCTAAGACATTATAGCTGGCCATAACAAAAACAAACTAAAACTACAAATATAAAAACTAAACCTTTCTGAAAAACTGAAACTAAAATTAGCAAACCTAAAAAAAACTAAAAATAAAACTCAACTAAAGTGAGATCAAAGTCAAAACTAAAATAAAATAAAAACTAATTCAAAACTCTTATAACCTTGGTTGCAGATGCTTGTAAGTGATGTGTTTGTCAGATATACAGTGTAGCTAATGAGCCCTGTCCCTCCTCTCTCCTCTCAGTGACCGTGTGTGAGCCCACCGCCATGTCTGAAGCCGTGGTGATGGAGCCTCCCAGAGCCGCCGGCTTCTTGGAGTCATCGTGCCGCGTAGGAGACAGCGCAGGCTCCCTCGATGACGGCATCGTGGATACAGCAAAGTACGTCCACACAAACACATCCAGGACGCCCTGATACCACTGTCTCCGGAGCTTTGCGTGTTAGAAGATGAATCTGAGGAGGCACATGATGAACAATAAGTTAGAGAAGAAGACACATTTTTCTGCTCCATGAATTAATGTTTGTATTTTACCACCCAGGTTAGAGCGCCAGCGCTCGGTGGTAATTCACATAATGTTAGTAATTGTGCCGTCTCATTGTGTGTACGATTACATTCCTGTCAGTGTAATCATAGTGATTTTATTACTTTAGAAGCTTTAATTTAATGCAATAATCATATAAACTTCACTTTGAGACTATTATTGTGAGTGTTAACAAGATC
Source organism: Sebastiscus tertius (assembly GCA_916701665.1). NCBI lineage: Eukaryota > Metazoa > Chordata > Actinopteri > Perciformes > Sebastidae > Sebastiscus > Sebastiscus tertius. The sequence goes on along the minus strand of CAKAOH010001519.1, from coordinate 16,051 downwards.
CACAGCTGACATGAACTGATAATATGTACTTTCAGGATGATGATGATGATGATGATGATGATGATGATGATGATGATGAGTTTTGGGAGCCACAGTTTTCCCCACATGACTCAGAGCAGGTTAAGGTTTCTGCCTGGTTTTCCCCCAGGATGCGACAGTCCACAAGTGTAATGTATTTTCCTTTCCATTTCTCTCCAGTGAGTCTTCAGAGGAGGAGTCCACCGGGGAAAGGGAAGAGGAGATTGGCGCACATGATGAAGTCGCCAGCAGCGCCAAGACTACAGAGGTCCCTGCTGAACAGACCTCAAACACACAAACAGGTGAGGGCTCAAGAAAAGCAGTCACCTGGGCTTGACCTTAATGTGTTTACTTTCTTTGTCCCTCCCTGAGCTCTAACACTCGGGAGGGTGCAGCCGCATTAAAATGATCAAAAGCAATATATACAGTCACGCAACTGGGATATAATACAAGTGTGATCCAGTCACTGTTGACTGCTGAAGTCAGCATCAGTGAACGTGTTTTTTCTCCCTGAGGAAGTGCGCGAACTCCACATTCTTTTGGAAGAACAACTTCACTTCCTTTTTCCTGCCTGCTTTTCCAGTCCGCACTATGACATGTTTTCCTGTCTTAGTCACTGAGGGAAAAGTCCTGACACAAGAAGTTTCTTCTTGACTATTTATGGGCACCTCCATAATTACTCAACTCAGTGGAGTAGTTAAGCTGTTATTGTTTTAGTTTGGTTTCATAGAATTATACACTGAACTCATCTTAGATTTTCTTACTGAATTAAATATCATTGAATTGAATTATCACCGTACAAGTCTGCTGCTGGCAGTGTCCATAAAATAATAACCCCCATCCTGCCCTCTCATCTACTCTCGTACTGATAACCAGCTGTTTGGTCATAAATCCACCATCATTGAGTTCATCCGTCTGCAATATGACACTGTTTATTGAAAACATCCTGCTGGCTGCGAGGGGGATGCGGGCTGGAGCCGATACCAGCTGACACTGCATGAAGGCGGGGTACACCCTGGACAGGTCACCAGACTATCACGGGGCTGACACATAGAGACAGACAACCACCTACACAATTGAGAGTCAACAATTGACCTTACCTGCATGTCTTTGGACCTGCAACCCTCTTGTTGTGAGGCGACAGTGCTAGCCACTGCATTACCGTGACTTATCTAAACCACTCTATTTAAAGATGAAACCAAAGTTTGAGCATTAAACATGTCGTAATGATTCCTTACTGCGCAGAAACTGTGTTAACTGTGGCCAGCGTGGTGGCTCAAAATTGAACCAGGAAGTCGCCGGTGTGGTGGGGATCATGTTCAATACTTTCTCTTTCAAATACGTTGGGCTGACATGGGCGTTTGATCACAACCTGTATGAGGATCTGTTTCATGTTTTCGAACTGATCTCAGTAACTACTTTGCTGCCTACAGTGTTGTGTTTTTTTCTTTAACAATAATTTAAAATATTTGAATGTTCTTAATGCACTCCGTTTATCATAACAACTCTTGGTGAAAATGTGTGTTTTTTATTTATACTAATGATAATATACTTAATTTATAGAGTGCTTTTCAAGGCACTCAAAGACACTTTACATGACAAATTGAATAAAAGAACATTTTGTGTTTCATGTGAGACGTTTGATTCTCCAAAACAGTTAAAAAGCCTGTAAAGGTTGTTATAATAGCTATATATATATACTATATACTATATATATCTATTCATTTTACTGTTTCAAAGAAGTACTGTCTTGTTTGTAGCTTTAATAGTGCCAGAGGATGTGTGGTATCTCGTTGAATACCACAAATACAGGGTGTCTGCTGCGACTCACATGATGATGGAGATCAGGGGAACAAGCAGAAAGTTTAGTTCTGCATGTTTCTCTGAAAAATTGAAATCTCTTGACAATCCTTTGCTTATTTTTCTGAATGTCTTTTTCTTCCAGTGAACGCCCAGCGCCCAAACTCCCTGCCGGTGGCCGCAGCAGGAGAGCCCAGCCTGTGGACGTCACAGGGCGATGCAGAGGTGAAACTGAGGATGGGGGACTCTGGCCTGGCTGCTGAGACCCCTCTGACCATCAACCAGATGTTCACCTCCGCTGTGGAGCGCTTTGGCGACTACGCAGCTCTGAACTGGAAGGAGGGCGAGCAGCAGAAGAGCCTGAACTACAGAGAATATTACCAGACCTGCCGCACCGCTGCCAAGAGCTTCCTTAAGGTACTTTTATTTAAATATTGAGAAATCCAGAATAAATAGAAGTCAAACATGAAAGGACCAAAATATCATCTCTTCAGTTGAAGTATTCTAATTCCTGTTTTTAGTACAATAATATTTGGGATGATTTTAGCAGCACAAACCACCAAAACCTCCTTAAGTGTATTTTCAGCTTTCTCAGTAATAAAGAAAACAACTAGTAGATTAATTGACTGGTTAAGTCAATTTTTTGGGGGGCATTTTTTGCCTTTATGGGACAGATGAAGCACGCAGTGGCAATCTGGAAAGTCCCAAGGTTGGAATTGAACCGAGGACGTTGCGCTCCCAAGTTAATTTGTAAGCAAAAATGATGAATGCTGAAGTTTCTCCAATGTGGGGATCTGCTTTTCTCTGTTTTTATATCATCGTTAATTGAATATCTTTGGGTTCTGGACGGCTGGACGGAAAAAACAAGTCACCGTGGGCTCTGAGAAATCGTAATTGACATTTTTATAGACAAAATGACTAATCACACAGGGACTGGTGGTTAATATGTAGCTTATATAAAGATTACATTACATTATATGTGGAAATGTAAGTGTATTATTTCAGATCTATCATTTATTGCTAACATTGTCAGGTTTAGTGTAAACCAAACCCACAACAGCTCAATGCTGGAAAAATTTGCATTGCTCAATTAGGGAAATTCCTCACAGTAGTCTCATTTCAATAAAATAAAAATTCTCAATTACACAACCTCTACCCAAAGAAGAGTATCTGTAAAGTGTTTGCTCCTTTTTGTTTCTATTCACCCTGAGCAACAATTCCACATCACTATCAAAAGGTCTAAGATTTCTTTTTTGTTGTAAACAATCGACTTCTGTTATTTGTTTGAAAGCCGGTCTAGACGACTAACAACGCTTCACAATGGAGTCGGGGTGAAATGTGCGTGAGGCAGCTCAGGACAGGCCTCAGCTGTTCGTACAGGACAGAGCATGTTATTGTTTAGTGTGAAACTCAACACAGTTAGTCAGCATGGAGACTGAGCAGGGTGTCATGCTCACATACTTACACGTGTCTCTCTGTACTAAAACATACAAACTAACCTGAACTTCAACCTCAACACATGCCGACTCCTCGACACGCAACGTAATTTTCCATTTGCAGGAGTCGAGGTTCAGGTATCAAAGCTCATTATGTAGTGTTGGTATCGGTTCCCAATTACAGTAGTCTCATGTGTACATTCGGCTATGTATCTGTTTCCATAGTAACAGCTGCCGTGGCAATGTGCCTCCAGCGACCCTGAGCTCTGATCTGTATGTAGATCAGCAGATCTGCTGCTGGCAACTCATTACTGACTCCAAATGATTCAGGAATAAAGACAAACTTTGTTAAAAACTGATTTCAGTGCATGCTAGATAATATAACTTCTCTCTACTAAACTTGCAGAGGACAGCGTAAAGTTTCATCCCAACAGCAGCAATATCTACCTTGTTTATTTCTCCAAACTGTGTTTTAGAAATGAATTAAAGAGGGGCATAGATGCATAAAATGCAACGTCACCCAGTTTGAATAAGTTCGTGCATGTCACCCTTTTTTTCTATATTAAAATAAATATAAAAAAATTAAATAAATGAAAGAAAACAAAGCTGAGAGGAAAGAGAGATTACTGCAATGTTCCAGCTAAATTATAAATGGACTGTGAAGATGGATGTGCAGAATATTCCAATATGACTTCTAGGATCATTTAACAATGTGTTCTTTTATTTATACTTCACAAGTATGTTTTGTTTTTCTACAGCTTGGTCTGCAGCGCTACCACGGCGTCGGCATCCTGGGCTTCAACTCAGCCGAGTGGTTCATCTCTGACATTGCGGCTATTTTGGCAGGGTGAGTTCAGTGGGGAGCTCAGTGTTCCCTCGCTCACGTTGTCACAGCCAGCTGTGTTTTATGTGTGTGCTTTATGTGTGCATGTCTTCCATACCTGGGTGGTGTGAACCAAGACTTGAAATGTGAGTTCACCAGACCACAGATCTTCATGTGTCATGCAGTTCAGCACGTAGCCTGTGAAAAGAAAGACATCGGGCTTGAAAGGTTGCAACATAATGCTAAACAGGAAGCTGATCAACTGCAGTGTTGTTGATACTTGAGTACAGTACTAGTAGGGTCAATATACTTAGTTGCTTTCTGAGTATTTCCATTTATGCTACTTTAAACTCCACTACATTTACAGGAAATGAATGTACTTTTTATTCTATTACTTTCACCTGACAGCTCTGGTTACTTTTCAAATTAAGATTTTACCTCTCCCGTTAATCATCTCAGATTTATCTTATGACGTTTTGTCCAGCTACTAGTGTTGCACGGTAAACCGATACTAGAAAGGTATCACGAAAAAAAAGAAAAAGAAGAAAAGACAGTTGTTCCATTTTAGAATTTTATTTATATATATATATATATATATATATATATATAAACATAGATAATTTATAAGAAAAATAGAAATAAGAATACAGATAAAATGTAAATATGTGTGCTTTATCAAAAATAAATGCAAATATAAATTTAACTATCAAAGAAATCACATAAATTAAAAAAAAAAAAAAAAAGTTCCATGTTATGTGATCTATTATTCCATTACTTCCCCTGATGTTTTAGATTTTTGCCGTGGTATCGTTTCAGTATCGGTATCGAGATATTTAGGCAGGGTATCATATCGAAGTCAGATTTTGGTATTGTGAAAACACTACCAGCTACAACAGTAAAATGCTGCTTACACATTGATCATTTCAATATTAATCTAATTATATGATATTATATGAGTCACAGTGGCTAAGTACTTTTGATACTTTGAGTACATTACCAGAGACACAGTACTTTTGGATCGTTATACATTTTTGTACTGATCATTTTACCCAAGTAAAAGGATTTGAGTTCTTCTTCCACCACGCAGATCACTTATAACAGTAATCACCAGCCTCTCTTCTGCAGTGATTGCATCAATATTCAGCGCTGATGTCCCCAACAGAAAACAGAAACCTCGTGCTTCCTCAGCGAGCTAAAAGGGACCGAGAAATTGACTCCAACTGAGAATCTAAAAAACCTTTTAATTAAGATCGGACTCATTGATTGGTCGAGGGCAGATTTGTCTCATCTGAGCTGCGTACACCACCAAACATCTGTGACAGGACATTTGGTTTGTCACGCCGTCTGCCCGATTTGAGCCGTGATTATGGGGATAATTTCCTGGAGGGCTGATAGCAAGTGTGAATTGAGGGACAAGAGTTTGGTTATACAGGAAATCAGTATGTTTCTCTAAAACTCCAATACACATGCTGATACTGTTGGTGGATTCCTCAGTTTCCCACGCCTTCTGTCTGCTGAGTGACGCATAACAATAATATTGTATTGAAACTATGGTTAACTCGTCAATCCGGTCCTCATGAACCAAATTACAGGTTTAGTTTTATAAACTCAGGAGCAGACTCACGTTTGCTGCAGCTATCTAAAATGACAACAATGCTGCTAGGTCAGGTATCGTCCCGTCGTCACTAGGAATGGTTAAGAAAACAACAACATTAGACAAAAATGAAGAGAATAATCTAAAGGCGACGTTCACATTACAAGCCAATGTGGCCCGAATCTGATTTTTTTTTTTTGCTCTCATGTGACACATCTGATTTTTTAAAAGTAGTGTGGACACAGAAATTAGATTTTCTTCCAATCAGATCTGAATCACTTTAATATGTGGTCCTAAATCCGATACATATCCGTGCAACTGCAGTGAGGACAGTCATATTGGATTTCATGTGTTTTTCCATGTTATACTTCATCACCATGCAGTGTGGGAGCAGTCCGTTGAAACTCTCTTTCCACAGAATGGACACTGATAATGTTTGTTACCTGACAAAAAATACTTTTTCTATTTTACCGAATTCTTCTGCTAAATTCTGCGTCATGTTTCCCTCAGTAGAGCTCCCGATTTAATAAATCAGCAGTCACAAAAAGGTGTAAACGCGTCGTTAAAGCGGACGAGCATTATCTAATAATCACCAGTGTTTATTCACTTAACATGGAGCTAAAATTAATACCGAATTATGTAAAATCATGTTCGCTGAACGAGTTAGTGTCACTTCAAACGTGAATGTGAACAGTCTTAGCAGAATGATCGGGTCTCGGCAAAAAATCTGAATTGAGCCCTGTAATGTAGCCAAAGTCTCCTGCTGATCAATGTTAATAAAAACAGTATAAACTACTCCACTAGAGACCTGTTAAAAAATAAACCCTCCGCAGATGAATGTAGGTCTGATCAGAGTTGAGAGCCCATTCATCTGAATCTGTGTAAAAAGTGAAACCGCTGAGAGTCTGACTGTGCTTTTGTCTGCTGCAGTGGGTTCGCTGTCGGCATCTACACCACCAACTCTCCCGATGCGTGCCAGTACGTAGCAGACAACAGCAAGGCCAATATCATTGTGGTGGAGAATCACAAACAGCTGCAGAAGATCCTTCAGGTGAGATCAGAATGGGTTGCATATAAACACTGTCGACTATGAATTCAAGATATGAATACAAGTTTTATTTTGCTCAGAGATGGACCACAAAAAAAGGCAGGGAAAAAGGAAATAGTTCCAAGCAAGGGGATTTGTATTTGTGACAAAGTGACGTAAAGAGGCCGCTAAATGTTTTTCTAAACGTGCAGTAGTTATTTTTTTCAAGGTGTTCATGGAGCAATTTTCCTCCAGCTGTGAACACTACATACTGGAAACCTGTTAAGAATCAGTATGCCGTCTGGATTTGGGACAAACCAGATATCTTTACATCGTTAATCTTATATTTTCCTTTCTAAGACTGATGAAAGCTCTTGATTAATAAAGTATGCATAGTATACATGATATATTCATAAATACTTACAGCCAGTGGTGTAGTCTTCTTGTCTGCAGTTATGTACTCATCCGTTTGTTTACAGGTTGAAGACAAGCTGCCACACTTGAAAGCCATCATCCAGTACAAAGATGCACTAAAGGAGAAGAGACCAAATCTGTACTCAGTAAGTACACAATCTGTTCATGACGAACATGAAAACGATTTATTCAGTTAAAGAAGCATCATCTAAGTGATTTTTTTGTTTGTGCTCTGCAGTGGGCGGAGTTCATGGAGCTCGGACGCGATGAACCCGACGCACCCCTCGATGCGATCATCTCCAGCCAGAGGCCCAACCAGTGCTGCACGCTCATCTACACCTCAGGGACCACAGGCCAGCCCAAAGGAGTCATGCTCAGCCACGATAATGTAAGTTACGTGGGAAAGTGTGTTTTTTACCTCCGGAGGATGGTGGAGTGTCACTGAAACTGACAGCAGAAACACACCTTAGTTGTAAAAGGGTGAAAAGTACAGATGCTGCTGACAGATCTTCACATTTAAGTACCTCATTTAGACAGCTTGTTAGGCCAGTTTCTACTCCGGTAGGGATCAGCAAAATACCTCAAGGAGTTAAAATGACTCAGCCTTTTAAGTATTGTTTGTTCAAGACAATCCGCTGTAGTCAGTGGTGGAATGTAACCCCAAGTACATTTACTTAAGTACAATTTTGTATTTGAGTATTTCCATTTTATACCACTTCATACATCTACTCCACTACATCTCAGAGGAAACTATTGTACTTTTTACTCCACTGTGTTTATTTGATAACTTTAGCTACTTTGCAGTAATAAATGATGTATTATTACAGATTAAGTGTATAAGTAGTTGACATTAGCTCCACCTTTACCAGCTGCAACCACAATTATAATCCAGTGATACATAATAATATATTTCATTCTGAAATGGGCCATTCTGCATCATGATTACTTATCATTCTTAAGTATTTTAAGGGGGACACCCAAGATGAATAAGATAAAACCTTTAACTAATATCGCCATGAAACTAACTCCAGTTAATTAATTACATTAAGGCGATTGTTTTTTGCATTAAAAAAAAATATTTTTAAAAATGCAAATGAGGCATTATGAAATGCTAACTTTTGGTGAATTTAGGAGAAATCTACAGATGTAAAAGTGTACAAAGTGAAGTAAAATAAACACTTAAATGTGTATTTTGGATGTTTTGGAAGACATGTTATGGAAGCAAAATAGCCAAGAATCTCAAAAATGATCAGTGCATGAACAACAATGTTTTTGCCCCTTAAGTGTATTTTGAAGTACAGTTACTTGTACTTAAGTAAGATTTTTAATGCAGGACTTTTATTTGTAACAGAGTATTTGTACATTGTGGTATTGATACTTTTACTTAAGTAAAAGATCTGCATACTTCTTCCACCACTGACTGTTGTCCTGGTAAACCATAGATTCATTAACTGGCACGTGGCTGGCTAAAACTTGTTTTCATACACACATTTTATTCTTGTCAAAGTTCACTTATAGGAGATATAAAACACTTTGGTCATAAACGCTCACTGTTGTTTCTGCATCTTGTAAAAAGCACGTCTCTATGTGACCTCCCATACATAAAACAATTAAGATACCTCATATTAACTGTGCTCCTCTCTCCGTCCCATCAGGTAACGTGGACCGCGCTCTCCACCAGCCACCATGTGCGTCTGACAGACGCCACTGTCGCTCAGGAGGTGGTGGTCAGCTACCTGCCGCTCAGCCACATCGCTGCTCAGATGATCGACATCTGGGTCACCATGAAGGTCGGAGGGGCGACCTACTTCGCTCAGCCAGATGCACTGAAGGTGAGATACAGCAGTATGTTTAGGACACAAACACCCAAAATATATGGAGATTTAAGATCAATATTGAGCTTTTTCATAGAGGGGAAATAATCAGCAGTATATCTTTGATATATTTACATAATATTTGCAATACCAATATTAATGAATTTGTATAGCTCCTTTCATGCAGAGACGAAGCCCAAATTGCTTTACAAACTTGATTAAAAACAATGTTTAGAAGAGAACTAGAGCAAAAACAGAGAATAAAATGCTTACCAAACCATAACTTTAAAATATTAACGAAAAGTTTACAGGAATAAATAAACCCAAATAAAAAGCCAGAGTAAAAAGGTCTTTAATTTCAGTTTGCCGCTCTAAGGTCAGGAGGGTATTTCATTGTTTAGGGGCATAAAAACAGGATAAATTGAGTGGATGGTCATCATCTCTGATCTTTGAACATCAGTCGTGCACCGTTCCATAACGTGTCCTTTCAAGGCAATTAGAAGATTTTGTCTGCGCTGTAGAAAACCATGTCTGGCATGCTGAGCTGCTGCCTGTCGGGGGTCTTTATTTCTTAGGGCTTCTTTCATTTTGCCATCACCGTCATCATCAGCCCTACACGTGCATTAACACATCCTGAGGGTGGACATCTGAGTGTGACACAGTAGATATGAAAAAGCTCCTTAGTTTCCAAACAACGTCGTGGTGGCAGATTTGATGTTTTGTGATCATTTCCACTCCGTGTGAGCCGTAAACTGCATGTGATATTTGTGTTTATCATCAGGGCTCTCTGGTAAACACATTGAAGGAAGTGCGTCCCACGGCCTTCATGGGCGTCCCACGCGTCTGGGAGAAGATGCAGGAGAAGATGAAGTCTGTCGGAGCCAAGTCTTCAACTGTGCGCAGGAAACTAGCTGCCTGGGCCAAAGATGTCGGCCTGCAGACTAATCTGACCAAAATGAATCAGTACGTACACGTTATGAAATCAGAGCTTTATTTAGACATGTTGTTATCACTCCTCCTTCCCGTTTCCATCCTTTGGTTCTGTCTTTTTACCAAAATGCTACTTTTGAAATGTCATTACTTCCCTCTTATGAGCTCACTTCATTATAAGAATATTGGCAAAGCATGTCATTTATTTTTGGGTATCTAGACATCCAGAGAGAGAGAGAGACTTAAAATGATGACATTGTGTTTCATTTTTTGTCTGCTGGACACTGGATTTATGTGAGCCTCAAGTCATTACACAACTAAACTTAAGTACCAGTGTGTAGGACCTGGCAGCATCTAGCGGTGAGGTTGCAGATTGCAACCATCTGAAACTTCGACCGTGTGCCAAGCCTGTAGGAGAACTTTGCTGGCTGATGGGAAAACATGAAAATGCGAATGACCCTATCTAGACTTTGGTCATAAACTGAAGTATTGGATGAATTAAGTTTCGACCTGATAGTCATGGCGATCCATCCAATAGTTGTTGAGATATTTCAGTGTGAACCAACAGACTGGCTAGTGCTGCCGTCCCTAGAACCCATGCTGCTAGCGTGGCTCCAAACACTCAACACTTGCCGTTTTATTGTTTTTCCTCAGAACCGGAGCAGCTGGCCGCACGCCGCTCAGTTATCAATTAGCCAAAAAGATTGTTTTCAAAAAGGTGCGCAAGGCTCTGGGCTTGGACCGCTGCAACAAGTGCTACACCGGCGCCGCTCCCATCACCAAAGACACCCTGGAGTTCTTCCTCAGCCTGGATATCCCTCTGTACGAGCTGTACGGCATGAGCGAGAGCACCGGCCCTCACACCGTGTCCATCCCCGAAGCCTTCAAGCTCACCAGGTACGTTTGTCTTTTTGACATCCAATTTGATTTGACAAATCAGAGCCAACTCAAAAACACACATTTAGTGGTGAATTCTTAAAAATGTTGCTGTTGCCCTGCAGCTGTGGTAAAGAGATCCCCGGGTGCAAGACGAAGCTGCACAACCCGGACGAGGAGGGAAACGGCGAGATCTGCTTCTGGGGCCGTCACGTCTTCATGGGTTACCTCAACATGCCCGACAAGACGGAGGAGGCTCTCGATGCAGAGGGATGGCTGCACTCAGGCGACCTGGGCAAACATGACCAGAAAGGATTCCTCTTCATCACCGGAAGAATTAAAGGTACTTATTTTATATTCCTTGTAGAGCTAGATAACACTCACATAGGTGAGAGAGAGACTCCTTGTCCAGCCTCCAGAAAAATATGGATTCAGTGTCCTGTTACAAGTGGTTGAATCTCTGTAAGCCTTAGGAACAGTTTCTCCTTATCCGTGATCAATTAAACGTGTCCGTTACTTAACCCCTGTGTGTGTGTGTCTTTGTGTTTGATTTTCAGAGCTGATCATCACAGCAGGAGGAGAGAACATCCCTCCTGTTCCCATCGAGGACGCGGTGAAGGAGGCCGTGCCGCTGATTAGCAACGCCATGCTGATTGGAGACAAGAAGAAGTTTCTTTCGATGCTGCTCACCGTTAAGGTGAGAAACCGACGTTCACTACTTATGAACAGTCTCTGGCTCATATTGAAACAGAAAGTCTTTACAAAGGGCTTCAAGATCATTGACGGTAAATGTCTGCTCAATTGTAAATAAAAATGATCAAATTCATCACCCATAAATCATTTTAAATTAAGTCCATAAATGCACCTTTTGACATTTTACAGAACGCTGTGTAGACATTATTTTATTATTTTTCAAACAACCAAAACAACCTACTCTACGGTAGTAAGTAGCGATCTTTAGAAAACTGTCTGAACACTTGGTCTAAAGTATGTTTGTGGTGCACACATACTTCTCTTATAAATACCAGTTTATGTGTGGGAAACTGCATATGCATGTTTTTTTTGTGCGTGTTTATCCAGTGCATCTGTCCTGGTGTAACCTCGCGGATGGTTCTGTTTGTGCACTTTAACCACAGTTGAAGTAGAGGACAGCAGGGCACTGTAATGAGAAGGGAAACTGCACGTTTGTAGATAACGCAACACAGGATGCAACAGGGTGTTGAACCCAGTGAAGTGTATCAGATGGAGACTGAAGATGTAGCTTGTCAGCAACACTGTATCTGAGTCTTGTAAACATCCTATCATTATACCTTTTATCTAATCTCAGATAGAGTCGGTATATCTTGTCTCAACTGACGAAAAAGGAGCAGCAGTAAAAACTGCCATCTAGTGGGCTTTAAGGAACGCAACACCCCAAATCCAAATTAGAAATGCATTAATGCTTTAAGTTGCATGGACAAAAATATAAAAAACAAAGGTAACACTTGGTAATCCATGGTAATTAGATGATATTTGGCTAGTAACCTATTTGAAATTTCTTTGGAATTACTGCCAAATTACCCCAATATATATATATAATATATTATATTTAATAATAATATATTTTAACCATTACATGCTATTTTAGCATATAATTATTAAATAATGTTTATAATAAAGTCATTTTCGATAGATTTTGAGGTAAATATTGGTGTAATTTGGCAGTAATTCCAAAGAAATTTCACTTACTTGCTAGTTATCACCTAATTACCATGAAATTTGCAGACCTGTAAAATGAAGTGTTACCCAAAACGAATATTAGGCAATTCAATTAAACCATTCAATTGTTTTTTTTCTCTCTGCAGTGCCAAGTAAACGCAGAGTCTGGAGAGCCAGAGGACGAGCTGACACCAGAAGCTGTCGAGCTCTGCAGGAAGCTGGGCAGCAACGCCACACGAGTCTCTGAGATCGCAGGCGGCCGAGACCGGTTGGTCCACACCGCCATTCAGGAGGGAATCAACCGATTCAACGAGAAGGCAACCTCAAACGCTCAGCGCATTCAGAAGTGGATCGTTCTGGATCGGGATTTCTCCCTTGCAGGGGGAGAGCTGGGTGAGTGGGACGCGAACGCAGGGTGGTGGGCTGATTAGGGGATCTTTACTTTAAAGGAAGAAGACACTTGACTCGGTATTTTGTGCATCTTAAGCCTGCAACATCGGGAACTCACAATGAAGACACCAATGTCTGAAAAGCCCCTGTTTACATCATCTAACTCAGTGGTTTCCAACCTGTGTCACATGATGCATGTCTCTATGCCTCAGACCGTTTCCTTTAAATAATTTATTGAGGCCTGGAGTGGTGAAACTCTTAGAAAGATTAGTTGATCAACAATCGATTATCAAAATAGTAATAGTAGACATTTCATTTTCTAATAGTTTCAGCCATTTTTCACACAAAAACACCAACATCTGTGATTCCAGCCACTCACATGTAAAGACATGTCACTTTTGTATACGGAATATCTTTGGTTTAGGAAAAATAAGCTCTTTTAACACACCGCTTTAGTTATAAAAGGCATTTTTCACTGTTTTCTAACTTTTTATAGACAAGACAACTAAAATTAACAAAATAATCGTCAGATTAATCGGTAATAAAAAGATAATTGCAGCCTTAAAAAACCGAATCTTAAAAAAAGCAAACGTTACATAATACAATCTGAAAAATAAACCAAAGTCTATTTAGCAGAAGTTACATTTTTTCATACCCCAATAATCATCTTGTGACCCCCAGGTTGGAAACCACTGATCTAATTAATGCATTTATCCATTATATGGTCTACTCATGTCAATATAATCCACTTGACATTATCAAGAGTCAAATGTATTAGCTTACATTAGAATTGCAGAGGTCTGGTCTTACTTATGTGATAATTCTTTTTTATTCTGAGCCACATTGCTGACAAACTGACCATACAGTACGTCCTCCCTGCTGCTGAACAATAATAATAATAATAATAATAATAATAATAATAATAATAATAATAATTATTATTATTATTATTATTATAATAATAATAATAATAATAATAATAATAATAATAATATATGGTTGCTATGAAGCAAAAAAAAGCATGCTGGCTTGCATACTGCAAAATGTGACCGGATGTAGTAGAACATCCTGGTGTTTTTGTAGGTATATTATTTGACATTCTATGTATTAGGACATACTAAATCTTTTTTTTGGCATACTAAATAGTATGGTAGTACGGGTACGGGTACAGTAGGTTTAGACTAAATCCCGGGTGCAGTTTAAACTATAGTTTACGTGTTTGTTTAACAATGTGAATTCCTTACTTGTTCCACAGGCCCGACCATGAAGCTGAAGCGGCCGGTGGTGACAAAGATGTACAAAGAGCAGATCGAGAACTTTTATAAGGAGCTGGCGACTCCGACGACCCCCGACAACCCGCTGCCTTCCAAATAGAGCTCCTCCACCTCCACCTCCACCTCCACCTGCAGGGAGATCCAGACTGTCAGAGTTAACACGCAGACACACCTCACCTCATTTATTCAACCATTTTTCTCTCTTGTGAAAAAATGTTTTGATTGCCTTAAGTTTTGGTCGTTCTGTCTTGGTTTACATTTGTGGGTGTTGTACTAAAAGGAAAGCAGAATTAAGAAGCCATTGTCAAATAGCTTTATGATTTTGAAGACGTCATCAATAAGCTGAAGTTAACTATTTGGATTACTGGGGTGAACAGTAATATCGGATAGATGAAGTAGCAGCAGCTGTATGTGAAAAAAGTTGTTGTTTATTGCACTGCATTACTTGAGATGAAGAGACAGAATAAAACAAAAAAAAGAAGCAGTTTATAGGATGTTTTTAAAGACGTAATTTGTGTTTTTGAACATGTTTTTCTTAATTTATTTTTGGTTTACCAAAGTTTACATGGGCCAAATGAGCTTCAAATGAAGAACATATCTAGAAAATACTCCATTTGTAATTCAGCAATCATATCCAAATATCTACTGGCCTTTTACATGTACTTGGTGTTTTTTGTCAGCCGGGTTTCAAAGAAAATAAGCATTTATTTTGTACATGTTTTCAAAAAGTCAAATGTTTTCTGTCGCAGTTACAAAGCTATTGAATCTATCTCATAGCTCAGCATCCAAATTCTGTTTTTCATGCTGTAAAAACACGTCATTGAAGCCATATATCTATTGCCTTTTGTAATTGTAAAGTCAAACTCTTGTTGTTCTGTATGCTGACTCAATGCAGACCAATTACACACCTGCCTAGTCCTGTTGAAATGCTTTCCAACAGTCCTTCTGTGTGTAGACCTGCTGTGATTTTTGTGAAATACTGTAAATATGTTTTGCCTACATCATTATCTTTCTCTTGTTTTTACTTTACAGTTAAATTTTCAGCCATTTATTCTGCAGCTCAAAAATCTCATGCATCATTTTCTTTGCACTCAAACATGAAAACAAAGACGTACCTGGACTGGGAATTGTACATAAGTTAGATTATATGTAGCTTAATGGCAAATATATCAACTGGTCTGTTGCCATCCCTTATGCATCACACATATAAATGTTCAAATGCTCGAGGTTTTGATCCAGAGACCAAAAGTCTTTAACCTCCTTGAAGACATTTCACACATCTTCAAAGAAAACATTTTAATAAGGAAGTAAAAGAGTTTGTTGCACTCCAAAGAGCTAATCTTATATATGAAGTAATTGTGTATATAATAATCATAATGGTATTTGTAGTACTCTGATTTGAAAGTGAAGGTGGGTTTGGCGGTTATGGTTCGCTCAAAGTCATTGAAGTTCAGGGTAAACAAAACAGAGCATTTTCGACGTGCGTGTATAAAGTTAAATAAGGAAATGACGGTGATTCAGTGACTGGATTCACCTGACCCGAAAGAGCTGTTGTTGTTGTTGTTGTCGTTGTCGTTGTTGTTGTTAACAATATCAGGGTTGAAAGATGGAAATGTGCATGAAGGAGAAAAAGGAAACCGACCTGTTTCTGTCTACAGACATGTGAATGTTTGTTTGTTTGATCAGTTACGGAATAAAAGTTGATGAAGCTGATGTGCTGTTGTTCATCTGTCTGTCTTTCTTCTAGTGTACATGGCCTATTTCATGTAATAAAGTGTCTAGGATAACTTTTATTAAGTAAAAGTAGTAATACCACAATGGAGAAATACTGTTACACATAAAAAGTCATGCATTCAAAATTTAACTGAAGAAAAATTACAACTTTTTTTTTTAATTCATGGTCACTAAACCTAATTTGTATGAAATTAAGAAAGATCTGAAAAATAGATCTGAAAAA
>CAKAOH010001508.1:0-55332 GCA_916701665.1 Sebastiscus tertius | reverse complement strand
TTATTGTGTGACTTTTGTCAGTTCAGATACACCAAGGTCACACAATAACACTAACTCATCGATCGAGGCAGCGGTAGACCAGCAACTCCTCTGTTCTGCAAAGTAAAATTACTGTTTTTTTTCAATGGAGTCTGGTTGCTTTGGCGAGAGCGTAGATAACGGCTTCAGTTCCCCGTCGGAAACATAGACTGTATAGATGTCATGATGGCAAGGTAAACCGGTGAAAATATTCTAAATATAGTGTACACTCAAGCTGATATTGATTCTTTTAGGTGGCTAAAATACATTTTGCTGTTGCCCCCGTACACAGCAGTACATTGCTTTGCTCCCATGCCAAACTCCTATCTGTTTCTCTAAACCGGGGGCGTGCCGACCGTCATCTACTGTAGGTAATACACTCACTATGGATAAGTACCTCATAAAACCCCACTTCAAAACACCCAAACTATCCCTTTAATCCTATAAACTGACTGTCGCTCCCTCGTCTCACCAGCAGGGGGAGCAGCCTCCTATAGAGAAGATGAAACTCTCTCGCAGCCGCAACCTGGATGAGGCCCTGTCTGAGACCGACACACTGGTATGACTCTTACAATGTGTGTATGTGTGTGTGTGTGTGAAGGAGAGAGAGTTAATGGAGTGTCAGGATCTTTGCTAATATCACTCCGAGGGGGAATTTCACTGCCATCTGTGCTGCAAGTGAGACAGATTGAGAGAGACGGAGAGAACAGAAGAAAAGAAAAGGGATGAAGTGTCGGAGAAGATGGCTTTAGGATTGCCGGCATCTCCTTTTTCTGACACTGATAGTCTGTCATTGTGTGTATGTGTGTGTGTGTAGGAGCTAACGGATCAGGAGCTGTTTGCTGAGGTGGGCCCCTGCATCACGGTGTCAGTGGCAGAGAAACCCCGTACACCTATGAAGAGCTGCAAAAGTGAAACCCAGGCCATGCCATCGCCACGGTAATGACTCACCCCATATTATAGAAAACACATTGCATTTATTTATGGATTTCTATATCTACATTTTTATCATTATGGATAACAATTTTGAATAAACTTGATATTGTCGTGTTTTGGATTCATCGTTGCTAGAAATCACTATCACTCTTCGCCTGTTCCGGCCTTGAATTTACTTTTATTTCTTTATTCTCAGGGACAATGCACAATGATCAATATCACTGTTAATGTGCTAATGTTCCCTCAGCCTGAATTAGCCATTAAAATAACAAATAAAACACACAACATATAAAAATTTTAATAGGAGTAAGCAAAAGATGTTGTCAACAGCTGGACAGGATAAAAAAGCTCAGTGGGGTACGGCAGCATCATGCAAAGTAGGACATTTAGAAAGCAGGCACAAACAGTTAAAACATGACAACATAAAATCACATTACAGAAGAATATATAAGATAAATACAAAATGAAGAAAAAATATAATATACACAATAAACCCAGTACTAAAAATAAAGAAATATTAAAAGGTAATATGATTATAACACCACAAAACCCCATCAGTCAGCCAAAAAGAAACTTGCCGGTGCTCCAATATCACAAGATGACGTCATTTGAGCTTGTTTTTTTACATCCTGCCTTCCTCTTTGTTTCACCCCCTCAGGTTGGACGGAGGCCACACGCCCAGACAGAAGCGCATCAGCACTCCCATGAAGGAGAGACAACTGTCCAAACCTTTGAGTGAACGCACTAACAGCTCAGACTCGGAGAGATCCCCAGAGCTGGGACACAGCACGCCGGTAAGTTCAGGTTCTTATAGGAAGCTTATTTTCAGGTGCTTACTTGTATTTGGGTTTTCTAGTAGATCCCCCAATCTTAAATTCAAACTTTGCCTATGCTGCTAGGCCGGTATTATGCACATTTGTTACTTGGTGACATCATCACGTAACGGAAGAAAAGGTGGGACTTCAAGCGAGGTGTTTCAGGAGCAGTTCAGGAGTAGTGTTTCTCCCTTTGGCATGGACTTTGGACTTCGCAGAACTTTTACATGCACAGAAAACTATATAACACACTAAAAGGAAAAGCACAAAAGCATAATAGGTCCTCTTTAACCTTGCATAAAGACATAAATCATCAGGTAGCAGTTTGGGGATTTACTCTTTGTTCTGTGTCGTCCTCTGCTCGCCCCCTTCTTGTCTTTTCCCAAAGTAAAGAACACAAATGCGTCCTGATAATCTATGACTCGCCTGCGGCTCAGAAATGAATTATGTATGTGCTGATGAGTCATCTGAAGAGTTAATGTGTTGCTCTAGGGGGGGTTATGTACTCAGCATGTGTGTGTGTGTGTCTGTGTGTGTGTGTAGCTCCTAAGGAAGGCAGTGTACGACCAGCTGAACCAGATTTTGTTGTCGGACTCTGCGCTCCCAGAGAGCCTGATCTTGGTCAACGGCACCGACTGGCAGGGGCAGGTAAGTGTGTGTGTGTGTGTGTGTGTGTGTGTGTGTGTGTGTGTGTGTGTGTGTGTGTGTGTGTGTGTGTGTGTGTGTGTGTGTGTGTGTGTGTGTAAAGCATTTCCCCAACAACATTTAGTGGGCGTTTTTCATCATGCATCTTACCTTTTGTGTGCGTGTGTGTGCCGCAGTATGTTGCAGAGCAGCTGCAGGTGCAGAGACACCCGGTGGTCTGCACGTGTTCGTCGGCTGAAATCCAGGCGGTGCTGTCGGCTGTGCTCACTCGCATCCAGAAGTTGTGAGTGCTTTTGTGAAAAGCTGACATTCAAACACACACACACACACACACACATAGAAACACACACTATCTGAGTTATAGCGCCGCTTGGTTTGCAGGATGACTCATCTCCTTTGTCTTTTTTCCTGCTTCAAGCTTTATTTTCTCTGTTTTCTGTCCTCTGTTTGACCCTTTTCTCTTCTTCTTCTTCTCCTCCATCCTCCACAACTCTCCCTCCTCCTCGTCTTTGCCCTTATCTAGAGCTTTACTTCTCTTTGTGCCAAGACAATACTTTTTATATCTCCCATATCTCTCTTCCCCTTTTCTCCTCTTGGCTCTCTCCATCCCTTCACCCTCTCTCCTCCTTCTCTTCCTCTCTCACAATATTCAATTTACTTTATTGGACTTTGCCAAAGCTTATAAAAGAAAATAAGGGATAAAGAAAAAGAAAGCAATGGGGATTGAGATACAAACTGGTTATATACTGTAAAAAAAGAAATGGTAAACATTAAATATGATCATTATATATCTTGTGTAAATCCAATCTGAGACAAATACATTAATGTTAGAGGCTCAATGTGGTTTTATACAGAAAAGTGTGTTTTGTCCACATCTGAAAAATGAAGCCAATGCTGAAGTGCCTTAAACTTGCATTCTTTCTAATAGCCAGCAGGGGGCGACTCCTCTGGTTGCAAAAAGAAGTCTGATTGTATAGAAGTCTATGAGAAAATGAGCCTACCTCTCACTTGATTTATTACCTCAGTAAACATTGTAAACATGAGTTTATGGTCTCAATCGCTAGTTTCAAGTCTTCTTCTATACAGCATGATAAATGGTAAATTATGGTCCCATTTAGAGTCAAATAGACCATAAAGCAGGGGATGCTTTAGGGCGTGGCCACCTTGTGATTGACAGGTCGCTACCACGGCGTTGTCCGGTCTGAGAGTTGTTCGTGTTTTTTCGTGTTACAACTTTAACAACTTCTGGTTGCTGGCTTATAGATAGAATGCAAGTTTAAGGGCACTTCCTCACTGGCTTCACTTCTCAGAACCGGAGGTTGCCAACTGGACAAAACAAGTAATTTAAGGACGTAAATGTCCTATTTGAATTTGTAGCTGTGTGATTTGTTATTCTTGTCTCCGCTGTTTACTGTAATCTGTTTTTCCAAAGGCTTTGATGGATGAGACCGTGTGGTGAAGCTCTAGTCCAACACAACACTAATTTAATGCCTCTCTCTCTCTCTCTCTCTCTCTCTATCTCTGTAGCTGTAACTGTAACTCGTCCATGCCCAGAGCGGTGAAAGTGGCGGCGGTGGGCAGCCAGAGTTACCTGGGAGCCATCCTGCAGTTCTTTGTCACGCAGCTCGCCAACAAAACGTCCGACTGGCTCAACCACATGCGCTTCCTGGTAGTGCCTCTGGGTAAGAGAGTCTGCTTGTTGGCGTTTCGGAAAGAGTTGCATAGTCATGCTGCAGCAAAGGTTTTATTATTCTCTGTCTGGGGAGTGACAAACCTCAGTTCTTTCATTTTCCAGACACCCGTTACACACAGTCACTTGTGTGTCTGCTGATTTAGTTTAGAGAAATATTGTCTCAGTAGCTTGAAAGGTGCAGCTGCGCCTCATAAAAAGATGGCTTCATTTTATTTATTGTTTTTTTTTGTTGTTGTTGCTCAATCCACTTTCTTTCTTTCCTTCCCTTCACTTTTTCTCCATCTCCTTCATCAGGCTCCCACCCGGTTGCCAAGCACATCGGCGCCCTCGACAACCGCTACAGCTCCTCCTTCCTGGACGGGGCGTGGAGAGACGTGTTCAGCCGCTCCGAGCCACCGCAGACAGGTACCGCCCGTCGCACGCGGTACAAACACATTGCAAAACCTCAGTGGGGTGATGATCTCACAATACAGACACACAGATTTCTCCTTGTCACCCTCCAGATCAGCTCGATGTAGCGGCGAGAATCTCCCAGTACATTAGCGGAGCCACGGTCACACACCAGCTGCCCATCGCCGAGGCCATGCTCACCTGCAAACACAGGACGTGAGTACAGATGCCGCACAAACACAAACCACAGCAGCTACTCTTGTTTGTTTCGTCTAATCTTTATTCTTTCTCTCCTTTTCCAGGCGAGATGAAGACTCCTACCAGAAGTTTATTCCTTTTATAGGGGTACGATTTTACTCCTGGATTGATGGATTATTGCTGATTATTTCGATATTTTTTGCTGATGTCCCTTCTTGTTTTTCCAGGTAGTGAAGGTTGGTCTTATCGAGTCTGGTCCTTCTCCAACAGGTGAGTGTTTGGAAGTAGTTTCAACACACGACTCAAACTGATTAAGCTGCTGCTGCTGCTGATGATGCGATAACGTTCATTTTGTTTTTTAAGGAGATACAGAAGAGGGCGTGGCGGTGAGTTTGGCTGTCCCCTCCACGTCTCCCCCCTCCCACGGCTCACCCACAGGGATGATTAAAGAGGCCGCCACGCCTCCCTCCTCCCCCTCCATGGGCAGCGTCCTCACAGTACAAGGGTAAACCTGACCTCCTCCCTTCTTCCTCTTCTTCCTCTTTTTTTTTATGTGCCTCTCCTCTCTGACACTTCATTTTGCATCACTCTTTTATCCCTCCTCGCCCTCTTTATCAGTGGAGAAACTCATACACCATTTGTTTGTATGTAATCCATGTAATCGTGAACCAGGAAGTATAAAGAGCGACAAATGCCGAGTACTTCCGTACTTAAGCTACGCCACTTCTGGTGTTTTTTTTTTCTTTTTTTTTTTTTTAGATTTCTTTTTATTAGCAAAAGGCTTATTTTACAATTCAACTCCAACGTGTATCAACATTTCTTTTTTGTTTTTAAAACAAATATTGAAACCAGAAAAATAAAATAGAATAACATAAGAAATTAATAATTATAGGTTTTTTTTATTGATATTGATAATGAACCTATTCTTGTATCAAATATACTTTAACTACATAATAATAATAATTAGGATTATTATAATAATCATAATTATAATAATGAGTAAATGAAAATATAAGATACATTCAAAGTTATCATTGAAATAATAAAGAAAAAATTATTAGAAAATAAAAAACATAAAAACATGTAAAAAAAAAATACATATTGAATAATATATATATAAATAATATATAATAAACACACAAATATCTAGTGCACATACACGTTGATAAATCTGAATGCGTTCATGGTTTGAAGAAATAATAGAAATAGAAAACAAAACTGCATAAAATCCCTGTCTAAAATGATGATTATTACTTTCAATACTGAGTTGTAACACAGATTTTAACACCTTTAAACCATCTATCTATGTTTGTTCTATAAGCAAAGAGTTGCATATTTCGATCCTGGCACCAGTTTAGCTTTACTGGGAAGCAGTTCCAAATAGTGAGGGACTCTTTGATACTTCCGTCGTGTTTTCATCTGTTTGATTTAGCTGTTTTTTGCTGCTGCGGTCCATCTCTAAAGAGCCACACAGACTGCAGCTGTGTCTGATCTAAAGTTCCTATTTCACCCTCTGCAGAATAATACACTTGGTGCAATGTAATGAAGACCTTTTTTTTATTTTGAAACTAGTTTTGAATTTAAATGAATTGTGTCAGATCAGGTGCTGCAGAAGCTGACAGGTTGCCTGCTCAGCAGAACATCTCTTGACAAAGACCCCTCCTGATTTTGTATTTCCTCCTTACATCTGTTCTCTTGAAACCAAAAAATGTCTCTGTAAGCGCTGCTGAAAGTGTATCGGCTGTTTTTTTAACAAACACTATCCTGTCCACAGGAGTCCCAGCATGTCTCACTGCGTGGACGCCATCGGCCTGCAGGTCGACTACTGGCTGGCCTCTCTGGCCGAGAAGCGGCGGGAGGGCGATCGGCGCGACACGGGCTGCAAAAACACACTGAAGAGCGCCTTCCGCTCGCTGCAGGTCAGCAGGCTACCAGGCGGGGGCAGCAACGATTCGCAGGCGCAGGTCAGCACCATGGCCATGACCGTGGTCACCAAGGAGAAGAACAAGAAAGGTGAGATGAGGATGAAAGTAGTGATGTTCCAATAACATTTTTTCCTTCCCTTCCTTCCGAGTACCGATCAGATACCACCGTGATAAAAAATATACATAGTTATTATCATTATTTAACAGCTGTTTACTACTGACCATGTATGGATGTTATCTTTGTTGTATGAGCACCGGAGGACACAGAGGCACATGATCTTTTCATGTCTCATGCACTACTGTCAGGATATAGTGATCGTTTTATAAAAATAACTATTTTTTAATCATATTTTCTCCATTAATAAATTATGATATCAAATCGTTTCATAGACTGGCGTACTCGCCGATACCTAAGTTTAGCAGCATTGGACGCATTTCTGATATTGGCATCGGAATAACTCTAATGGAAAGAGTGAACATCCAAATTATCCATTTCATCTTCAATGTCCAAGTACATAATGATACGCACTTACAGTGCTTATACAATTTCTCTCTCTACCTCTCTTCAGTTCCCACCATCTTCCTGGGAAAGAAGCCAAAGGAGAAGGATGTGGACTCAAAGAGCCAGGTCATTGAAGGCATCAGCCGGCTCATCTGCTCTGCCAAACAGCAACAGACCATCCTGAAAGGTAACCCAGGACTGTTCTGTACCTCGATGTCCTTTTATGTGTTTGTTTGTTTTCCTTTTATTAGTTTTATCGCATCAGTCTTTTATTCAGCCGAGTTTTCTGTTTCCCTCCAGTGTCCATAGACGGCGTGGAGTGGAACGACGTTAAGTTCTTTCAGCTGGCCGCCCAGTGGCCCACTCACGTCAAATACCTACCTGTCGGACTCTTCGGCTACAGCAAGCCCCCCTCCTAGGGGCGAGCTCAAGCCGGCTCCTCTGATCCCGACTTGACCTTCGACTCTCCTCGATCCTGTAACACCCGTCACGCAAAGACCCCGCCTCATAGCACCTGCAGATCTGAGAGAAGACGTCGACGAGTGGCTGGACTCTTTCTTTAGATTAATTTAGCTACAGTCTTTCTCTTTGGAGAAAAAGAGGAGGAGGAGGGTGGTGTTGGGGTGCAGCGTTCTTACTAGTCACTTTAATGCCCCTTTTTGTGTGTGTTTGTGTGTGTGGCGAGTGTGCATGCACACGTGAATGTACAGTATGTGTGTGTGTGTGTGTGTGTGTGTGTGTTTTAAAAGGGGCGTACAGCACAAGTTCATTAGCTAACTGCCATTTACGTTTCCGTTCTATGGAATGCAATAGCATGCAACAACTCACCGATTTCAAGCCCTTAAAGTCCGACCCTCAGCTTTCGACCCCTTCAAGGTCCCGCTCACCTCGAGACCTGATCCACACGTGCATGCTCCAAACTAATACACCACTCATGTGCCGGAAAGCAGTAACTCAAAATAATAATAAAAACAGGGCTTCAATATTTGCATGAGCCAGTGAAAACACACACAAAAAAAGTCTCCTCTACTCACAAAATGCTGTCAAATAAACGGCTTACATGTCAGATACATCAACAGATGCCCTTCAAAACAGGCCCCATTATTATTATTTTTATTTCAAGGGCTTCCATATAATTTAAAACATTTTTTTCAGTACCAAAATAAGTCATTTGGATGTCTAATGCCAAACGTTTCCTTTTAAAAAAGAATATATATACAGGGGAAGTGTCTTTTTTTTTTATTGTGCTCTTGTGAAAAATAGTAAAACCTTCCCTTTAACGCTGTTTCGTGATGCGTAGTGTACGTTTTTGTGACGAGTTCCAGGATATCAGGGCAGGGGCTACTGTGACGTGCACTTTTCTTTCTCTTATTTGCTATGCACTTACGAAGAAACATCTGGGTGTTTGCAGAGTACGGCTGGTAGGAATAGATTAACCCAAGCAAATACGCAACCGGAAACAACAAAATGCATATTTAAAACAGTCCAAAACTCAGCAGCATTGATGGGAATATGACGGATAAACATGAGTATCTAGAGCGCAAAAATGGGAGTCAAAACACCTGCAATAAAGCACAAAGTTGTTCGCCAGTTGTCCCCCAAAATAATCGGTTTTTTATTGGCAACAGACTGGCAGCTTTCTCTTCAGTGAAAACAGCCGACCTGGTCAAAAAAATCTAATTTTTTAAGCATTTTTCATTTCTCTTGAGACTCCTTAATAACCTTCATTTTATAAGGAACAAAACAGAAGTATTTGGGTTGAGTTATTTTGGCGCAGGTCAGCTCCATGCTTTCTCTAGGATGTCGTGAGGTGACTAGTGAGTGTACAGTAACTGGTAACAAGTGTGCGTGTATATGGTGAAATAAATGTAATGTGGTCAGAAACTTTGAAAAAATCACTAAATAGGAGGAATACTTTTTCTACCGTGTGACAGAGGGCATGCAAACGGTGTGTGTGTGTGTGTGTGTGTGCGTGTGCGTGTGTGTGTTGATGATGTGTTCATTATCAATATCATTGATTATCAGGGCTGCAGTGGTCGTCCTGTTTACATTGTAGCCTGGCGCAAGGCGAATGCAGATTTTTCCACCACTAAACACTTTGAAAACAAACAAAATCATATTAAAAACCTCAGTTGTCTTGAGCTAATTGAAATTCAACTTTGGTGCGAATACAATAACATCATCTGCAAAGTAATTTATAATAATTGTTCTAAAAGCAATCATTATAAACCACTTTGCAGATGATGCTATTGTATTCGCACCAAATTTTAATTTCAATTACTTCAATACAACTAAGGTTGTATTGAAGTAATTGAAATTCAATACAACCTTAGTTGTATTGAAGTATTGAAATTCAACTTTGGTGCTAATACAATAACATCATCTGCAAAGTGGTTGATAATAATTGTTCTAAAAGCAATTCAAAGAAAAAATAATGCAAAGCTCCCCAGCCTGTAGCTCTGCCTTGTGTCACCTACATCGTAACACTCTCCATCTCCAGTAAAGTATTAGAAAAATAGTTTTTTAATAGTGTTAATAATGCCAATGTCTTGATTTAAATGCTGTTTTTGTTGGTTTGAAAATAGATGAGTTTTTTTCCCGTGTCGATGTTACAGTGTTAGTCTCAAACTCGGCTCATTTTTTCACCTGTTACACGGAGGTTTCACGCTGGAGGGTTTACTTGTCTATTCACTCTCTGTTTGCTTAACAGCTCGTCTGTCGCAGCTGAACTAACACTCAGTTTGGTGTTGATTGATTAGAACTACTTCCAAATATTTGAATGTATTGAATTTAGTTTACACGTGCAATTTTAAGGCACAAGTAGTTAATGTTATCATTTGATGGCCTAAAACAGACTTGTTCCACCAGTCCAGTGCAGTCATTTTCAATACTGCATGAACACATGACAGTTTTTCTGAACTTTTTTGTGTTTAAAAAAAAAAACAAAACAACAAAAAAGCAAACAGCTAGTGGTCCTCGTGAAACCACCCCTCTCGATCGTTTTCTTCACTACTTGTGTTGCTGACAACCATTTAAGGGCTTGACAGACTGACTGATAGCCTCTGCACAGGGGCTCGGTTTCATTATTCCTCAATATCAGTGAGCGCCGATGTACTGTAGTTTCGGCATCATTTCATTCCAAAATTAATTACATTTGAAAACACCGACACTTGCTCTTAAAATTATTATCTTTTTGGGTACAAAAGTAAACATAATTTGCTCTTATGAAACTTATTGTAAGACCTTTGCGAAGAAAAAAATGTACAATCATCTTGGTACCATTTTAAATTAACCGAAACTTAGAAAGGGTTTGTAATTTGCCACTAATGACTTCATTAATGTTAATTAATTTAAGAATGCCTTAAAGTTCAGGATTTAGCTGCTATTATGCAGCAATCTGCAGGAGTAAAAACAAACTTCACCACAGTCGCATCAGCGCAAGTATACACAACAAGGCCGTAAAGGCAGACGAGTCGGCGTGATGACGTTTAGTAGTGTCATTTAGCCACTTGTTAGCAACTGCCTTTTTTAAGAAACATAAAGGCTTCAAAATTCACGAATGAAATATTTACTGACGTATTTTATGTCGTATAATATAACGTTAAAATCTCTTAATCTTGTGTTAACCACAGACCTTATTTGAGGCATCTCACTAAAAACCCATTCAAAAAACCCATTGACTTCCAGACGAAGGAACCAGAAGTGCTAAAATACTAACTAATTTCCGAGTCTTAGGGCTCATTCTTGCAGCACTCTATTCCTAACTTTCGAGGTCAATTTCTAACCTTAACCATCCCGCAAGTTTTGCAACTTGGAGGTTACCTTCTAGACACAACCACCAAAATGTGGCGACCCAAAACTTGATATACTTTATTCACTCTAATAGCTTCTTGCTGATCTGTTTTTTAACATTTAATAAAGTCATTAGTGACCACTTAGGCATTTTTTTTTAATTGTGCTTTATTATGAAAGGGTACCTTGTTTTTAAATTTGAAAAATGGATTTCAAAAAGAAAAATCTTTCCAAAATTTATATACGGAATGAAATGGTTTTTTTTTACTTAAACTGTAACCATGGAGGATCAATGAGCTTGTATCCGCTGTTAGAGACAACCTTGTAGTGTTGTTAGCCCAATTTTTGCAATGATGTGAATCTAAACTTTTCCTAAATGGTATAAAGTCCGAGTTTATTGATGCTTTTCGTTCGCAGCCTCCACGGAGAGATCAAAGGTCAGCTGACTCTCACTGATTGAACTGAACTTGGAAATATTCTACTGAAAGAGGAGCATTAAAAACAAAATCACTGCCAAAACTAAAATGTGAAGAAATTGTGATTATATTCCGATTGATTTGTGGCGGTTTTGCTGATAACACATTAACAACAAAGTGATCCTTGTTCTGAATTCATCATTTCAACGTTTGGAGGAACTGAATGCTTTTTGTTTTTATCACCACTTCATCTTTTCATCAAGCATCTTTCCCGTCATTCTTACAGTTTACACGTTTTCCTAAAGTCTCTTTAAAAAACGCTGGTTGTTCTGTATGTAACTTGTTCCTGTGTGTTTTTACCTGTACCTCTGTACCTGTGTCGACCTGTGTTTGTGACGATGGTTCCTCTGTCCTTGTGGTTAGAGATTAGGAGCTGTTTGGTCCATCAATAATCTCCGTCAGTGATCAGCAGTGTCTTTTCTCTCCACCGTCCTCAGATATACCTCTGATGATGAGAGAGGCTTCTTCACCAGGCTTCCACAAGCTTAGCTTTCGAAAAAATCATGTGAAATGATGTTGTCCCCATTCCCTAACAGCTTGTACATTCTGCCGTCTGTCCTCATGGGAACGGGATTTGCCTAAGAAAGCAGTAGATTTCTGCCCGGCGAGGTTCTGCTCGGCGCAGAGCGTCCTAAGCTTGTGGACTTGTGGAGAGTATTTTGCACATGCCATTGTTTCTTCAGCAGCAGTCTTCAGCTTTTTTTTGCCTTCTGCCTATAACAATAATTATAATAAACTATAATGCTTGTACATATCAGATAGTACTTGTTATATTGTATGCTGTTTTTGTTTTGGTTTTTTTCTTAATTTGACATGTTTTGTAGTACTGCTTTTTCATGATTACGTTTGTCAATCAAACAGATGTGGGATGAAAAGTGGAAGTGTTCATTGTTTCATTTGTTTTTTAAAATAAAAATATTCCTGATTTGTAACTCAGTCTCTTGTTTTTGAATATAGGATATGCATGTTTTGTGTGGGGGTTTTTTTAGCTTATATTGCTTCTTTATACTTAGTAAAAATGGTGGTAAAATTGCAATATATAACACTAATTTAAGTTTTCCTAATAAGGATGAACAAAAAAACTCAGTCATGGAACAAATGGGGTTGCAAGGAGAAATAAAACTAAAATATAAGCCAGTAACCGTCAAATATAGTTTATCATGCAGGACAAAAATGATGTCGATTTTTACCTCAATTATACTAAATAGTGAGATATAGTAATACTTATACGGAATTAGATGAGTAAAAATGTGCTTTTTATTGAGGATAAACCATTAATATGGGTCAACATTGTATTTCAGAAGGTGACAGGGTAAATAAATCGTTCACAGTATGTTTGTGAAGCAGGTCAGAGGTACACTGATGCCCTCTTTGGTCCCTTTGAATGGGGCCTCTACTCACAGCAGAACCACAAAGAGTATGAGCATAGCAAGAGACTTCACTTCCTCTTACATCCTGTTATGTGAAAAAAAAGTTAAATTATTTAGTTCATTCGTTTAATGTACTTTTTTGGCTATGAGTCAGTCGGTAATAACATATAATGTCAATGACAAATCAATAAGCTAACACACTTTATTAAAAATCACCTCTATGAGGAAAATCCAGAGTTACAGAAGATGCTAGCTAGCTAGCTAGCTAGTTTAGCTGGGAGCGGCTCTTCGGCTTTATACGCATGCGCAAGATAATTCCCCCGCCTTCGCTTGGTAGAATACATGATTCATCTTGATGTTTTGCTTCATCTTTGGTTGTTGGATTCTTTGAAGAACAGCCATTTTGGGTAAGTTAAGATGAAGCAGGAGGTTAGTTTCCTTTTCGGAGCTCTATTAACAAACTCACAGTGTTTGTAATCTTATTACACTTTAATTGAATGGGGTGTGGAGCTATTTCTACATTTAAAGGCTTCAGAGTCGGTGCTTATAGTCCACTGGTGGACATTTACTCAATTACAATTCTAATTTTATTTAACAGCTAGTTAATAATAGTTATATAATCTGACTTTTAACATTTCTCATTAGAAAGTCAATCAAAATGACCAGAAAGAGACACAAAATAACTAGAAAGAGATGCAAAATGACTACAAACAAGTACAAAGAACCACAAAACAACTGCAAAGAGACACAAAACAGCCAGAAAGCGATGCAAAATGACCTCAAGGAGATACAAAACAGCTAGAAAGGGATACAAAACAACTGCTAAGAGACACAAAACAACCTCAAAGATAAGCAAAACAACCACAAAGAGACACAAAACAGCCAGAAAGCGATGCAAAATGACCTCAAGGAGATACAAAACAGCTAGAAAGCGATGCAAAATGACCTCAAGGAGATACAAACAGCCAGAAAGGGATGCAAAACAACCACAAAGAGATGCAAAATAACCAAAAAGGATGCTAAATGACCTCAAGGAAATACAAAACAGCTAGAAAAGGATGCAAAACAACTTCAAAGAGAGATAAAACAACCAGAAAGGGATGCAAAATTACTGCAGATATACAAAAAACAACCAGAAAGGGATGCAAAATGACTATAGGTAGACAAAAAATAGCATGAGCAGCGTGAAATAAACAGTAACCTAAGTTCATAGCACCTAAGCTAGCTAACTTTAGCTTCATTTTATTTTGAAAATCACATCCGGAAGCAGTTTTGTGTTGCATTGACTTAACACTAGTCTTGGCTGGATGTAGTGATGGGAATTCCGTCTCTTTTTAGTGATCCAGATCATTTGGCTCAGCTCACCAAGAAGAGCTGGCTCTTTCGGCTCTTCGTTTTACCACTTCTGCCTTTTATAATTCAGCCAAATTTAGCTTTAGCTGTTTTGACCTATGATTAGTATGTGTGCACATATATCACATAAATTATTCAATATAATTATACTAAACCTTATAATTTCCAGCATATCATAATTTTACATGCTGCTTCGTTTCCGACTGTCACTCATCTTGTCTGCTATTCGCGCATCGCACTCCTCCTCTTCCTCCTGCTCTGTACCTGTAGACCGTCAATGCGCCGTGCACCCCCGCCCCTCCCTGCTTGATGGTATGATCTTTGTCTGTCATCACCTGATTGGTCGCACGGACATCATTAACACAACATTCAGTCACAGTCAGTGCATGGAGTGCCCGTGGTGTGGAGAAGATCATCATATCATTCTGCCTTGAATTAATTAAAGAAAAAAAAAAAAGACGTCTCTCAGACAGGAACCGGCTCTTATCTTTCACTTAAAAGAGTCGGCTCTTTGAACCGACTCGTTCGTAACCTACACATCACTAGTCTGGAGCATCACATCACAACATTGTCCTGCTGCTTTGTTCGAGGGGACAGAAAAGCATCGCACTTGTCTTCGATGAAGGTAAATACACGGATTCATAAGATCTAAATGAACATGAAGAGTTATACTGTTTAAACAGATATATATTTGTAAGAAACTGTCAAAATAAAAGATGCATTTACATCCTCGACGAGGTCCGTGAATGCATCATCATCTGCAGTGTTTTTACTTATGCAACAGCACTTTTAAAAATGCTCCTTATTATATTATTATCTGTGCTAATGCTAAATAGGGTAGACTAATACAATATGCATTGATGTGTGTTGTTGTGTAACATCTTGGTGCTCGGGGCCTGCAATGTTTACAAACAGTTTGCATGTAGGAAACTAGCAATGCGTTTTCTTATTGACATTATTGTGATGAATCATCCTGTTTTATAGCTGTTGTCCTGTTTTGAACAGAGCTCTCCTCATTGTCGGTCACCTTGATTGATATGTTGCCAAGACAAACACCACAACGCCCTTTCATTTCCTGAGATCATGCAGGCCTCAAACCATCATCCATCCACCTGCTCATTTTACTCATTTGTTTGCTTAAAATAGTCAAATTTAAAGATGCATGGATGAGAAATAACATTAATTTTGTGATGCTTTTTATGTTTTCCACAGCTTCAATCTCTGCTTTAGGGTGCATTTGAAGGGGAAGTGTGAATATTGGTGCATTGCAGTGAGTGGATGAGCTGGATGGGAGGGGGTGAGAGAGAGAGAGCTAGACAGACAGAGGAGAGGAGGAGGAGGAGGAGAGGAAGAACAGGTGCGACTCCATCATCAAAGCAGAGAAAGTCACGATTTTGCACAATTGGCTCCTCTGTCCTGCTGCTGCTGCTGCTGCTGCAAGGGTTTCATTTACAGCTGCTCAATATTTTCCCCACAGAACAGAAAGCTTTATTGTCATTGTATTAGATGCAACAAGATTCTCAGTTTGCCACTTCTTCTGGTTAGTTGCTTTAAGACAAATACTTGACAAGACAGAATCAATATGTCGACCTATCAGTCCTTGCTTATAGGCGGATGTTATGAATATTATGGTTGCAGGCTGCTTAGTTTTATCTTTTTATTGAACGTTTAGTTGGTGTCCTGTGGCACACAAAAGGCAGCTCGTTTAGCCAGAGAATAGTACAATAAATATATAAAAACTAGCAATTTAAAATAGTAAACCACACAGAGAAGGTGAAAGGAGGAGACACACGAAGGAAAAATGGCGAAAGAGAGGATTATTAGTGGATGCATACAAAAACAAAATCTAATCTGTTTTCAGAGTGTCGATCAGTTAATAGAAGTTGTTGCTTGTTATCATATTGCAGCTGCAAGAATAGTCACATTGTCTTTTTTTACCCTTATTATAGATATATTGATTATTAGACTGCTGAGCTACTGTCATGTGTAAGACAGCTTTTTAAATTAAATTTCTCTACTGCTGATCACATGAAATTCTTGTTTTTCACACGAGATCTGGCAGACAGGTGTTCATATATAGTCTCTAATAGAATAGAAAGCTTTATTGTCATTGTATTAAATACAACGAGATTCACAGTTGCCACTTCTGGTCAGTGCTTTAAAACAAATACTTGACAAGACTAAACGAGGCAGTTAAAACATATAACAGGTTGAAACACACAGTTATATTTTTTCCCTGTTGTTTTCATATATGCAATTTACAGTTTGTAATTACAATAGTTTTATAAACCAACGAGAGAGAGAGAGAGACAGACAGAGAGGAGGAGTGAGAAGGAGAGGAGAACAGGTGCGACTCCAGCATCAAAGCAGAGAAAGTCACGATGTTGCACAATTGGCTCCTCTGTCCTGCTGCTGCTGCTGCAAGGGTTTCATTTACAGCTGGTCAATATTCCCCCACAGGCTGCATGCTCAAGATAGGAAGTGACTATATATACTGTGTCAGATCTTTCTGCCTAGATCTGTCTACAAGTATGTGGAGATATACTGACATGGAACTTTCCAGATATTATTTTTTATTTTTTTTATACTTTATTTTTTACTTATTTTTTTAAGGTTGTTTTCATATATGCAATTTACAGTTCATAATTACAATAGTTTATAAACCAATTTTTAAGTAGATGAGCTTATAGACAAACTCATTAAGTACACTACAGAAAACAACTTTCACAACATTCAAAATTGAAATAAAATTAAGAAAAGAAGAAATAATAATAATAATAATAATAATAATAATAATAATAATAATAAAAAGAAAGAAAATAGTTAAAAAAAACACACATAACAAAAAAAAACAATAATAATAAAAAAATACGAGAGTAATAATAAATTAAATCAACAAATAAGCATCAGCTTGAATGTAGTCTCTTCCTATAAGGCCACTTATCTGTGCTTCATTGCTGAAGAAATGAACAGTGAACGCCTCTGTGTTCATGATGACCAATCGCATGACTAATGGTTTCTTTTTTAGAGACCACATTGCTTAGAATGAGTAGTAGCCTCTGAACGCATCAACAGTCACAAACCAGCATATCATCACATGAAGTGCTTTAAAAAGTTACTGAAAAGGTGGCAGAAATTAATCAACGACATTTTTTTGAATAATTGTTTAAGTAATTTATCAAACAAATCTGTTCAAAATGTACCTTAAAGGGAGATTTGTCAAGTATTTCATATTCTTATCAACATGGGAGTGGGCAAATATACAATATTTGATCAGCCTCATTGAAGGAGATCCAAGATTTGTATTGCCAACGACTGCTTTGTTGTAATTGTCGTGCATAAGATAATTGACGAAACTTAACTTACAGAAGCTTAATTTAAATCTCTCCTGTGAACAGCAGCTCTGTCGAGTGACAGCGTCTCATTTTAATTGGCTTTAATGGCAGCTGCTGCGTCGGTTTCAAGCTCGGAAGAAATCCCTCTTGTTGTAATCTGCTGGGTTTTAACTAAACATAAACTACTCGCATGTTAACACTTTCCATCTAGTCCAACTACCCAAGGGAGGACATGTTGTGCAATTATGAAATTGGAAACTATTATTCAGCCGTTGACCTCTTTGTAACTGTAGAGAAAGACGGCGAAAGGGGAGATCTGCGGGAAAGCTTTCTGCAGCAGCGACTTCTTCTTTCTGAACTCGCCTGTTCTCTCTCATTTTGTCTCATCCACCTCCACATGACCTCAGTGACCTGCAGATGAAGGATGTGGTTGCACTGAGCAGCTCGTGTGTGAATTGCGAGAATGTCGAGCAGGACAGGACACGAAAAATACGATGCGCACTCAGCAAAAACGCGTCCCAAATGTCACCCTCGTCATCCTTGTGTTGTTTTCCTTTTCCCCCACAGTGTGTATGAAACCAGGCAATGTCCACCATGGTGTATCCACGTGAAGAAGCTTTGGAGCGACTGAGCCAGGATGAGATCGTCCTCAACACTAAGGCCGTCATGCAGGGCCTGGAGACGCTGCGCGGCGAACACGCCCAGCTCCTCAACTCGCTGCTGGACTGCACCCAGCCGCCCGCCGCCCAGGAGAAGTCTGGGCTGCTCCGCAAGAGTCTGGAGGCCATCGAGCTGGGCCTGGGAGAGGCACAGGTAAGATACTGAGTCACAAATGGTAATTTAGTTAAAAGAAATTTACATATCTTTACAATTTCAGCTCGTACAAGTAAAATTTTCCCTTTCCCCCCAGGTGATCATCGCCCTGTCGAGCCACTTGAGCGCCGTGGAGTCGGAGAAGCAGAAGCTGCGCGCCCAGGTGCGTCGGCTCTGCCAGGAGAACCAGTGGCTGCGTGACGAGCTGGCGGGGACGCAGCACAAGCTGCAGCGCAGCGAGCAGAGCGTCGCCCAGCTGGAGGAGGAGAAGAAGCACCTGGAGTTCATGAACCAGATCAAGAAGTTCGACGACGACGTCTCGCCCTCGGAGGAGAAGAGCCAGAGTGCCGGTGGCGGCGGCGGAAGCGGGAGCGGAGGAGACACTTCAAAGGACAGTCTGGATGACTTGTTCCCTAACGATGATGACCAGGGACCAGGTATGTTATTAGACCTCAGACAGGCCTCATATGGGTTTTTGGGAGATGATAACGAGACACAGTTTATAGCAGGGCTGCAAGTAACGATCATTCTTATTATCAATTAATCCACACTTTATTTTCCCTCAAGCTTAAGGTTATATTCTATTTACTGTCCTACAAGACATAGAAGCTGGAACCAGCAAATGTTTGGCTTTTTTTTGTCTGAATAGTGACTCAAGCAATTAATCGATTATTGAAGTAGGGGAGAACGGGGTCGGTTGTCACATTCATTAGATCTCGCTCCCTAGAGGGCGCTGTTAAAAAATGTTGGTACTGAAATGTTCAGAATTGGGGTCAGAGGTCAGCTACAAGGTCATTTTAGGAGTAGGACACTTGACATTGAGGTGAGAGGACTTTCATGTCAAGTGTTTTTCATGTCAAAATGTAAATATCCAGCTCTTCTGTGTTATCTTATAGGCTTCCTTTAAGGAGCTCTATTAACAAACTCACAGTGTTTGTAGTCTTATTACACTTTAATTGAATGGTGTGTAATTTACTCAATTACAATTTTAACTTTATTTAACAGCTATAGTTGATAGTTATATAATCTGACTTTTAACATTTCTCATTAGAAGGTCAATCAAAATGACCAGAAAGAGACGCAAAACAGACGCAAAACAGCCAGAAAGGGATGCAAAACGACCACAGAGACACAAAACAGCCAGAAAGGGATGCAAAATAACCAAAAAGGATGCAAAATGACTACAAAGAGACAAAACAGCTAGTAAGGGATGCAAAACAACTGCAAAGACACATAAAAAAAAACAGAAAAGGGTGCATTATCGTGTTTGACAGCCTGCATCGTCCTAAATTTGCGGACTACTCTCTACATTGAAAGGGAATCAGGAAAGGATACAGTTCAGTAAAAAGTGTGACGACCAACCCCGTTCTCCCCTACTTGTAAATTAAATTTCTTTTGATGGATTAATCAATTAGTAGACTAATTGTTTAGTGCATGTATATTTTGGAAGGCATGGAAGTCTAAAGAAAAAGGCTCAAACTAAGGAGTGAAGCTGCTCAACAGAGCCAGAAATGAGGATCCAGTGTCATGGACCAGGTGCCTGATACTGGAGGAGAGTAACTGGTAGTGGAAGACCACCGGAAGAAGAGATAAAGGGAAGCCAGTCATTATGCGGTTGACCTTCTCCAGAATCATTCCTTCCTCCACGCAGTTACTGCAGGGTGAAAGCACTGCAAGAGAATCGCTGCTGTTCTTATTTAATGTGTGGATCGTCAAAATAAAATCACTCAGAGCTCAATACAGTCATGCCTTACAGAAACAGAAATGTTAAATCCTCAACTGCAAGAGTCATTCTCAAGTGTTGCATAAGTGGCAAACATCCCGTTTACCCTTCAACTGTGATATAGTTTAGATAGGATGCTACACTTATTCGTAACTGGAGCTGCGGTTTGGTTAATTCACCGTCTAAGCAGAAGCTCCGGCTTGTTAATGGATTTGTGGATCTGTGCAGATAGAAAAGGTCACTGATGCGGTGCGATACTTTATATAGCGTGTTCAGCTCTCCTCTCCATTAGACAGACAGCAAGTGCTCTCTCCTTTTGGTCTCTTCAATTATTAATAGCCAAATATGCTTCTCTGAAGTTTTATTTCGTAGCTTTCTTTATGTTCACTTGCAAGTCAACCACACATTTAGCCATAACATGTAAAATGACACCTTTTATATCACATATAAAGATCTCTTATTCTGTTATGATGATCATTTTAGTAAGTTAATTTTCTGATTTGACTTCCTGTAAACGCTCCTCCTGGTTAACACATGATATCCATTTTGCTTCATTTGATAATTCAAAGAGGAATCATTTTTAACTTTCTATTATGACATTATTGTCTTTTTAATCACAATCAGAAATACTTTATTGATCGCCGGGGGTAATCGGGACGTTACAGTTGCTCTTATATATAAGTATAAAGAAATAAAAGAAAATAGGAATAAAGGAGTATGTAACATATAAATTATGTACATAATGCTACAATATATAACACAATATATGTAGAGAAATATAAATAAATGATGAAAAATAAATGAGAAATATGTACAGATCTGTGCATCAAACGCATACAATATATAACCACAGTGTAAATAGAAAATGCTGAGATGTGGGATCTATTAAGTGTTAAATATAAATGCAATTGTGGCAGAGTAAAGGAGGGGAAAAAAGAGCAGAATCGCCTTTTAGAGGAAAGTGAATCAGAGACACCTGTGAGCAGGAGGGGGAGGGGAAAACAATTGAAAATAGCAGCAAGAGTGTTCAAAAAATTAATTTTAAAAGACTTTTCTGGACATCAACATTTAAAAAATTAAAAAAGCAAAATACAGAAGGAGAAATATTGACAGTTATTACAAGAACCAGCTGGATTTCCTTGTGCAACCATGTCTCGATCCATGGAGCAGGTTTGACTGAATATTTTTTAATCCTTTTCTTGTCCTGCTTGGATTAGTCATTCAGCTTTGTTGTCTTTGTTGTCTTTGTTGGACTTAAGTCTTCCGCTTTCTACAGCTCTCCAGGCTTCTCATATGTATGTGCATGAACCATTTTACAAATACTGCCATCTTGGATTTTGAAAAGCATTGTGGGACGGTTTGGGAACACAGCAGTAAACGCTACTCGCCCAAGACAGCGAGACTACCAGAGAAATGATATAAATGAATGGAAAGGAGACGGACAGCTTTGATAGTTTGACCGTGATATTCACATCATCCTCCCCTTCGTCCCACAGCCCAGCCCAGCGGCGAGGTGGCGGCCCAGCAGGGAGGCTACGAGATCCCGGCCCGCCTCAGGACGCTGCACAACCTGGTGATCCAGTACGCCTCCCAGGGGAGGTACGAGGTGGCCGTGCCGCTGTGCAAACAAGCTCTGGAGGACCTGGAGAAGACGTCTGGACACGACCACCCCGACGTGGCCACCATGCTCAACATCCTGGCTTTGGTGTACAGGTGAGGAATGGAGAGGAGGTTGTTTTGATAGTCATTTATGGTTGTTTTGGGAATCTGGTGTGTGAATTTATTTTATCCATGTATTTATTTTTATTGATTTATATTTCTTTATTTTTATTAGTAGTATTTATTTATATTTTTTTAATTATAATTTATTATATTTCATTTTATAAATACATGAAATAATAATAATAAGATAAATAAATGAATAAAATATATTCACACACCACATCCACAACACAACTATAAATGTATTTATGTATATTTCTTTATTTTTATTATTAGTATTAGTATTATTTATTTATATGTTTTAACTATAATTTATTATATATTTTATTTAATTTATAATTTTTTATTAATTTATTATAATTTTTAAATTGTATTATTATTACCATTTTTTTCTCCTCCCTTGTTTTTGAATAATTAGTTTTTCATTTTACAGTTACTATCAGTTATATGTTCATATTTTATTTGTTATGGTTTAGGTTGTTGTCATTTTCTTAAGGACACAATAAAAAACATGATTTAAAAAAAATAACATTTTTAGTTGTTGTCAAAAAGAACCTTTTCTGATTTTTAACAACATGCTGTCGTTGTGTTTTGTCCTCCAGGGATCAGAACAAGTACAAAGAAGCGGCTCACCTCCTGAATGACGCGCTGGCTATCAGAGAGAAGACGCTGGGTAAGGATCATCCAGCGGTGGCCGCGACCCTCAACAACCTTGCGGTCCTGTACGGCAAGAGGGGCAAATACAAGGAGGCTGAACCTCTCTGCAAGAGAGCGCTGGAGATCAGAGAGAAGGTGAAAACCCACACCACCACACCTAAATGTAAAAAAACAGAGCAGATTCTATCGATGTGAACTGTTTTGTTCGTGTGTGCAGGTGTTGGGGAAATACCACCCAGATGTAGCTAAGCAGCTGAACAACCTGGCCCTGCTGTGCCAGAACCAGGGCAAGTATGACGAGGTGGAGTACTACTACAGACGAGCCCTGGAGATCTACGAGTCCAAACTGGGAGCTGATGACCCCAACGTGGCCAAGACCAAAAATAACCTGGTGGGGGAACATCATTAAGAACTATTCCAATCACAATCTCCACTTAAACAGTCAAACATTTGACATAATGAAACTTTAGAGTTTCTTTTTGCATGTTTCCTGCACTTCTATAAGCTAATCTTATCCTGTGGTTATTCATTATTTTACAAACATTACCATTTAGACACATGTTTTTTTCTCCTCAGGCTACGTGCTACCTGAAGCAGGGGAAGTTCAAAGATGCTGAGGCTCTGTACAAAGAGATCCTGACCAGGGCACACGAGAAGGAGTTTGGATCCGTCAATAGTGAGTAGGACTGGGGGGAAAATCAATACAGCATGGTATCGCGATATTTTCCGTGGCAATATTGGACGTCAAGTATCGACCTTTTATCATATAAACTATTAACCTCTTAACAATCCTACTGTGGACCAGGTTTGCATGAGCAAAAATGTAGTTTTATGTCAGAAATAGGGAACTCTTACCGATTTAAAAAGGATTTAACTCATGAAAACTATTCTAATTACCACCTCTGTCAGAATATCTGTGCACGTATTGACAAATGTCCTGCTGAGGAATCCTTTGGCGTTCAGAACGATTGTTTTTCCCAATGGGAAAATATCCACGAGTCGACCCATTTTTCAATTGCAGTGTTTTTTTGGGATTCATGTTTTGGGCCACACCCTGATCCCTCGGTACTCTCAGCAGGTCAGAGGATTATTCCGTGCTATCGAAGCGTGCGGAGCGGCTTAATGTCGATGTTTCTCTCCCACTGCCACTAAGCCTATCAAACCCTTATGTGCTCACATGCCCAGCACGAGAGGAGAGAAGGGCTCGGCAGGAATTTGGCACAGCACGGGTTTGAAGAGAGGCTGTGTGTTTTTATTTATGGGTAGAGAGGCTTTAAAAAAATCAGGTCAGTCCAGGCCAGGGATCCTTTTATTCGTCTCCTCGTTTGTTTGGTTTCTGCTGCAACCTTTTTACAGTGTTGTCGTCCACTCGTAATAACATTATTCTTGTATGTCAAAAAGCATTTATATGATTTATTTATTTTATTTTATTTTATTTTTTGCAGATGACAATAAGCCAATCTGGATGCACGCAGAGGAGAGAGAGGAGAGCAAGGTCAGTGTTTCAGATCGACCTGTTCCATTGATGCTTTTGGCTGGCAGGCAGCTTGTTATGGAAATGAACTGCACATAGAGAATGATGGAAAACAGCAGACTATACAAATGACAACAGGGACATTTTTAATAGGCTGTTTAATAGGGTAATGTTTCATACTTGGCTCCTCATGCTCTTTGCTCTCTCTGTTTCTCTCTCTCTCTCTCTCTCTCTCTCAGGGTAAACGTAAGGACTCTGGCCCGTATGTAGAGTATGGAAGCTGGTATAAAGCCTGCAAGGTGGACAGGTGAGTCAAGACATTTGAATTCACTGGAAACATTCAAACAATCAGGAAGCAGATAGCAATATTTTTTGATAAAACTGCAATTTTTTGCTAATAAAATCCTAAAATTGTTGACAATTTATATGCTAAAAATAAAAAAGCAGGTAATATTGTATCATTAAAAGAAGAGAAACCCTGAGAGCATAAAAGCTACACATCAAATATCTAATATAAACAGTCATTGTACTGTCTCTGTACAGATTTATTTATCTATTTCATGAAAAATAGACTAAGTTGAATCCCATCTTTTGCATTGTAAATACTGTTGTATTGGAATATAAAAATCAATACGTGTCATCAGTGCCTTAAAGGGATAGTTTGGGTGTTTTGAAGTGGGGGTGTATGAGGTGCATATCGATAGTCGGTGTATTACCTACAGTAGATGGTGGTTGACACGGCCCCAGTCTGGAGAAGCAGACAGGAGTTACCGCAAGGGAGCAAAGTAATGTGCTGCTGTGGACGGGGCCGGCAGCAAAATGTATTTTTGCCGCCTAAAAGAACTTTAAATCAGTTTAAGTGTATGCTATATTTAGAATATTTTCGCTGCTTTACCTTGACGTCAGACAGTCCTTTCCGACGGGGAACTGAAGCTGTTGTATCCATCGATGCTCTCGCCAAAGCCACCAGACTCCATTGAAAAAAAACAGTATTTTTACCTCGCAGAACAGAGGGGTTGCTGGTCTATTGCTGCCTCGATCGGTTAGTTTGTGTGTGACTTTGGTGAATCCGAACTAACCACAGACAACACAAACAAACTAACCGATCGAGGCAGCAGTGGACCAGCAACTCCTCTGTTCTGCAAGTTAAAAATACTGTTTTTTTTCAATGGAGTCTGGTGGCTTTGGCGAGAGCATAGATAACGGCTTCAGTTCCCCGTCGGAAACATAGACTATATAGCTATCTCACGGCAAACTGTCTGCTTCTCCAAACTGGTGGCACGCCGACCATCATCTACTGTAGGTAACACATTCAAAACACCCAAACTATCCCTTTAATATTACACTGTACCCTGGTAGAATTCTGTATCAATTTAAGGATGCCAACATTGGACAAATCTACCATTTTCTTCCTGTTTGTCCCGGGGAAAAGAATGAAACCATGATGTGACAGTTAAAGTCATACTGATAAAACAGATTTCAGTGTTTTATTATCAGGTCCGTAAAGCAACATGAGAGAGTTCATCGCTTGTTCTCACCTCGTATTCAGTTTGTCTTTGACAAATGCACACTGGCCAAAATCCAGTTCTAATAAGGGAATTAGTTTAACCTTGGATAGACTGTGTGTCACATTAGTGCTGTATTACTGCTGCAATTCTCTTGTGGCTCAATTCATCTGTTTCATTAAAGGTGAATGGAACAAAGATGAACTTAGTTGAGAAATACCTTTTTTTTCTGGTCACATACATTAAAAAAGTAAATAAAAACATGTTTGTTTTTTTTGCAGCCCGACAGTGAACACAACCCTGAAAAGCTTGGGAGCTCTGTACCGTCGCCAGGGCAAACTGGAGGCAGCAGAAACACTGGAGGAGTGCGCCAGCAAGTCACGTAAACAGGTGCTGCACCAACACACAGAGCGCTGCAGGACCGGTTGAGTTACTGCCGTTAGATTAGTCGTCTGGGCTCTTTTCAGCGGCTCGGTCCGTTAAGAAGCCT
The DNA here is from genome assembly GCA_916701665.1 of Sebastiscus tertius. NCBI lineage: Eukaryota > Metazoa > Chordata > Actinopteri > Perciformes > Sebastidae > Sebastiscus > Sebastiscus tertius. Next base: position 29,500 of record CAKAOH010001508.1, on the reverse strand, counting down.
GATTAGTTCAACAGGCATTCCAGCTGTGATTTATTAGCCCGTAAACTGATTTAAAGATCAGCCATGAAGCTAATGTGTGTAGTAAAGAATCGCAGACATGCTGTGTGAGCTATTGTGGAAAAAGCTGTAATTTTTCTTTTCGATCCCCTTTTGAATCACTCTTCTCCAATCTTTGTTTTTCTTTGTGTCTCTCAGGGTATTGATGCCATTAACCAGAGTAAGGTGGTGGAGCTGCTGAAGGACGGTGGAGGCGGCGGAGGAGGCGACAGACGACACAGCAGGGAAGGAATCAACGGGCCGGGGGGACAGCGGGGGGAGAACGAGGGCGACGACTCCGCTGAGTGGAACGGGGTCAGTTTATGGACACCGATTCATTACTTCAACACTAATGGAAGTTAATAAGTTCAACGTGCAAAGTACACGGTGCAAGGGCAACACAGTTTTGCACACAAGGCAGTTAAAGTCATTTTAATAGGGAATTATTTCAAAGGTAATTGTCCTTCAGTACCTGAGCTCGTACCTGTGATTAAACATGAGAAAGGGAGCCCAGTCTTTGTAGTCCGATGCACCGTGACAGGAAATCTGCTTTAATATTTAATGTTTCCAGTAAAGGCTGACTTGGTTTTATGTTTCCTCAGGATGGTAACGGGTCCCTGCGTCGCAGCGGCTCCTTCGGGAAGATTCGTGACGCCCTGAGAAGGAGCAGCGAGATGCTGGTGAAGAAGCTGCAGGGGAGCGGACCGCAAGAACCACGCAACCCAGGGTAAGATTACCCCCCTGTGTGTTTATGTATGTGTGCAAATATGACCGTAGTCGGTCTTTAGTCGATTAAAATGTCAAAAACACACGTTCCCAGAGCTCAAGGTAACATCTTTAAATTGCTTCGTTGGGCAAACAAACAGTCCAAAACCCAAATACATTTCACAGTGAGACTGAAGGCTCATTCATGACCTTGAATATAGCAGTTTGGGAAAACATTCTTATTACAATATCGTCCTATCTGGACCTCGTCCATCGGCTAGTGAAGGCTAGTGGATGTGACTGAACAGTTGACCTCGTGACACATTTTTGTTACACTAAAATTACAGTCAGTTTGCAACAAAAAGCAAAAATTCCTCATATTTGAGAAGCTGTAGCCTGCGTATCCTTGGCATTCTTGCTTGATAAACGACGATAAATTATTCAAATTGTTAATACATTTTTCACATGCATACATTTACAAATATTTATTGTAAACTGCTCGAACTGATAGACATTTAATTGATTCTACTTTACTGTCATAGAGACGTATTTAGGATCAAGTATACCCTTGTCCAGTCTAGATAACGGTAGACATGCTCATTAGATTGTAAATTGTTGCATATTTTATATAAAAAAATCAGGAATTATAATTTATTATATCTTCAACTGTGCAATACTGACTTAACGGTACAATAATTTAGTACAATAATTCAGCTGTGCAATAATCTGGTTTACTCTGACCTTAATGCTGCATTTATTTGTGCGGAACATTTTAACTAATATTCTTATTTTACACTATTCTTGCATTTTTATAAATGCATGCATTTATTTTATTTGCATAGATTCTATTTTTCAGCATTATTATTTGCGCTATTGTTTATACGTTTCTTATTTATATTTCCGTATTTCTGAATGAATATATAAGAGTGTAGTATAGTTATGGCAGGAAGGTTAGTCGTATTTGATTTGTATACATTTACAGTATGTATACGCACCTGTATTCATGATTAGTCATCAATAATGCTGTAAAAAGATGGATTTTGATATAAAAACAGTATTTTTTGAGCATATTCTGAGAGAACATTTAACACAGTGACACAGGATTCAAACTTACAAACGTATTCATTTTTTACATTTTATTTTACCACATCTTTAGGCTATTTAACAACACTGGTTGTTTCTGCCTAAAAATAGAAAATATAATTGTTGATACAATATACTGTTAATGAGTTTTTAATGGTTCAGGCTCATTGTTTGATTGTATTGTTTTGCTCAGAATGAAGAGAGCAAGCTCCCTCAACTTCCTCAACAAGAGCACTGAGGAGACCACACAGGTACGACTATTGTTATTATTATTCCTGCCACAACACAACAGATGATTTAAATACAATTTTGTAAAAACAGATAAAATAATAATTATTTTTGTGATAATTTTTAAATACTGTTTAGATATTGTCCAGCAGTAGTTTAACATTAACTGGTCACTTTTTAGGACGCCAACTCCGGACTCTCGGACTGCAGGGGACTAAGCGCCAGCAACGTGGACCTATCCAGACGCAGCTCCCTGATTGGCTAGACAGAGACGGACGGCGGGACTCAGGAGACACAGAGCGGCCCGGCGAGGAGAGGCTGTTTGCAGCTCGGTTTGATCAAACAAACACACTTAAAGCTCAAAGCGAGATCAAACACTTGCACCTGCAGCATATTTTTTAAAGAACACTGAGAGAAAAAAAAGAAAACACACTAAACGTCATCCTGTAAGACACGGCCGCCGCCGCTGCTTCGCTGTACAAACCGCTGCCATCTACCACTAAAGAGAATATTTAGATACACATTAATCGGCATGTTGCTTACTAGAACGTGGAATGTCTGCACCTGAACGCCTCGTGTTTTTGACTCATAGCACCGTAGCAAAGCATCGCATCCACATCGTGATGAGTCCGTCTCTTCATGTGCAGACACTCAACCTTACGTAGGCTAAATGTACTCCGGGTTCAGTTCAGAGAGAAGCGTTGCACTCTATATATTTCACCAGTAGCATGAAGTATCTGCTGATGCTAACCGCCCATTGAATGCATATCACTGATGGTTAAACATTTTAACAGGGGAAGCAGAGGTATACAAGAGAATACAAGCAAAAGCATTAGCACTAACCATTTAAACCTCACTTTTTGCCTTCTTGTTTTTTTGTTTTTTTTTTATGTATATACAGTTTTAAATTATTTGATATTTCATTCTTTGTATATAGTGCACTTTTTTGTTTTCTTTTTTTGTTTACACTTTATTGGGTCTCAGTTGGAGAAAATACTACTTATCTGAGGGGGGAAGACTGGAAAAGAAGGAAAGGAAAAGAGGAAGTGAAAGACGGAACGATGAAAGGAAATAAAGAAACGGGCACTTAGTTCATCGCGTTGATTAAAAAGGCCGAAAATGCTGATAAATTTAGTACCTCGTCACGGAAATCTGCTGACATTCGGAACAGCCTAAACTGTTATAATGCACTTTGAGCATGACAATACTGTATGTTTCCACCACGTCCTCTATAGGGATGTCACTATACCAGAAATGTAGTAGTCCATATCAGTACTAGTGAAATTCCATGATTCCCAATATCCAATTTAATACCACCGTCAAAAAACCAAACAATAAATCCCATGTACTTCAACATACACTCCTTTATTACCATTTGCGTGCGGGTTTTTTATTAATTTATTATTAAACCCTGATGATCTGCCTCAAGTTTCTCACCAAAAACTAAATTTTATGAGAACACATTGTGATAACTTTATAATTTACCTTCTCCCAATACTCATTTTACTGAATAGAGCTTACACACACCATAATGTAACTCAATGCAACCTCTGTACTTTAGCTGTTAGCTCCGTTATTTAGCCACGCAGGACTGTGCTGCCCACTGGCTGCTAACAGCTAACCTTACTCTCCTTCTAGTAACATTAACAGCTAACGTTACTCCTTTTAGTAACATTAACAGCTAACGTTACTCCTTCTAGTAACATTAACAGCTAATGTTACTCTCCTTCTAGTAATATTAACAGCTAACGTTACTCCTTTTAGTAACATTAACAGCTAACGTTACTCTTCTTCTAGTAACATTAACAGCTAACGTTACTCTCCTTCTAATCACATTAACACCTAACGTTACTCTCCTTCTAGTAACATTAACAGCTAACATTACTCTCCTTCTAGTAACGTTAACAGCTAACGTTACTCCTTTTAGTAACATTAACAGCTAACGTTACTCTCCTTCTAGTAACATTAGCCGCTAACGTTACTCTCCTTGTAGTAACATTAGCAGCGAACAGCTAACGTTAACTAGCTCTCCTCCTGCCAATTTCAACAAAGATTTGTTGTTCACAATGTAGCATTATCAGGGAAACTTTCTATCGTCCCTGGGACAACTAGACGACGTTATTCTCGAGCCCTGATCCTTGGTACTGTAGAAAAACGAGCACCATCACGTTTTCAGAATTTTGGCGTCAACTTGGAACCAAAGTTTTGGTTCTCGTGACATTTCTAGTCCTCTACTGGTCAAACATTTTGAGTTCAAATGAGTTTTCTTGGCGCCACAACAGTGCGAGAAACACCAATGAAAAAGGGGCCAGGAAGTTCATTTGAAATGTACAAATAAACCTCAATCATTTCTCTTAAACCCTCCTAAATACTACCTACTGTATGTAGTGGCACAACAGGAAGTTGTAATCATTACGTTCAGGTACCTTTTTCCTCACTTGGAGATTTCCAGGCTTACAGCCATAAGTCTGAATGATATTGAAGGAAAATGCTGTGAAAGAGATATTTAAGTATAATTTGTTTACAATCATTAAACTGGGGTATTCAAGGCATAATCAACCCTCATTTAAGAATATCTTATCAAAGCTGATACAATATGTTTACTTTCATTAATTCCTCTTGTGAATTTGTTTTTCCCTCATTGACTGTTGCTGAATATGTATCATTTTGTACGAAACAATCCTCAGTGTGACGTTTTTTTAATGCTGAACGGGACGGACTTCATCAGTCGTAATCAAACACTCGCAGACTGTTTTGCTGGTCCGTCCTCAGTGAATTTTCTTGATGTGTTTCCTGTTTTCGATCTGAGCTTTTTATGTTGAAGGTACTGAATATTTGAATGTTCAATTTCATGTCGATTGTTGGGTCTGGTGGCATTTACGCTGGATTTTTTGTTGTGTTGCTGTTTGCGAACTCCACCAAAATAAGACCAATACCAAGAGAACTGTCCACAGAATGTACACGTCTTATTATGGGAAGTCGAAATCCGGCTCGGCAAGTTGTGTTTGATTGTCAAGGAATTGCTTTTTTTGCTTTCTTTGTACGTGTTCCTCCACCTTACTCTTACATTTTCTCATACATTAAATCCAAAAAAGGTTAATTCTTGACAACCTGAGTTTGATTTCAAGGAGGAGGAAGACGCAGGAAGGCATTTTGTCAACGACGGTGCATGCACACCATCGCCATATGCCTAAATAACCTGAAATCGCCCTTCTTGAAATCACCTCACATTGCCGAGTCTAAAAAAAGTGCTAATTACTCTATCAGCTTCTGATTGTGCTGAATGGTTTCGTATCGTAATGAAGGAAAGAAGGATTAAAGTAAGTGTTTAAAAAAGACAGATGTTGTGGGAGGAAAAGTGCTTTAAGTGTCGTTCGCAGCAAATAATGTACAGAATTATTCGTATACGATCTTTATATGTATGTTTACTGTGTTCACATAAGAACGATGGGAGTTCCTTTAATCGCACACACAATCTCGACACCACGTAGCTGTGTACAAAAGTTAGTGCAACACTAATTTGTAGTTTAAGGTCTCCTTTTTCCTGACGGTGAGCTCCTGCACACACCATACTGTAATACTAAGCAATCCTTTACTGTATTAATCCGTCACTTATTCACCTCTCGGCTGGTTCAGTGTCCGCTGGAAATTTCTGGAATCTCTGACTCACAAGCTCCATGAATATATCAACATAAACACACTAATATTGCTCAATAAAACAGCTGAGAAAGAATAAAACTGCTTCTGTTGCAGGACTATTTTGATCCAACGCGTCAAAGATGAATCAGATGTCCATCTATTTAAGGAGATACTCAAGAGGAGCCATGGGTGATAAATGTTGTGGGGACTCTTAAGTCCAGCTCCTATATTGCTGATGATTTGAAGGATCTTATTGTGAAGGGGCCAACCTCCATGTGTATTTTATCAAAGGTTCAATAAATACAAACTCCACTTTTCAAACTGACTCTGTCTCGTACGTTTTCATCCCTGCTGTCAGGACATGATTTTGACCATTTCAAAGTATGTGTGAGTTTTCACAGCTACAATAAAGGCCGGGGGTGTTAACCGTACGCTGCATCATCACAGCTTTCTCTGTAACTTCCTGTCTCATCGACAGCCGAGCCCCGCAAAGAGGAAACCAGACCTACCAGAGTGTATGTTGAGAATTCTGCAGCGCATTGATCAGCTGTCACATCGTTGAGATGCAGTCCTGCCATTGTTGAGGTGAATGATCGGAGCTTGAATGAACCAGGATTAGAAAGTAAGGTTACTTATGTTCAGTATCTTGAGTTGTAATATCAGAGTTTTTATTATGGTAAGAGGAAACAAAAACAAATGGTCATATGTGACTCTTTATGTAGGTTCATATTTTGATCATAATACTGTATATTCATTTGTGTTGTGTAATATTTTCTCCACCAATTGGTGTTTTACATCAGTTTTTAGAGACATTAGGGTATTTGCTACTTAATAAAAACTGGTACAGAAGTTGGTAGACAACTGCTAATATATAATAATAATAATAGATAATGACCATAACACAATTTGAGATTGAATCTTATCAAAATCTTGGAATAATTTTACCTCTTGAAAGTTCATCTGTCGCTAAAAAATACAAATTCTTACCTCCTCAACAGCTGTTTTTTTTTTTTTTTAAAGCAAATATCTAATCAAATGTACAGTATAGCCTATAATATGCTTTATTTGAGACACCAGGAGTAGATTTCAAAACCAATATCAACTTTTTCTACATTGTACCTCAGTAGTTTTTCGTCTATTTTTTATCAAAAACTCTAAAATCTGTACGTCAAATTTCTTTATTCCTGTAATAATCCGTAAACTAATCCGTAAACTAATCCCATGTCGCCACAGGATCTTTCTCCATGTTCGCAGTGACTCCCTCCAGTCCCACCAGTCTCACGACGCCGGCTCTGATCCAGTTCCAGCTCGGCCTGTTCAGGGAGGTGGTTCGAGTCCCCGCTAGCAACCTGAGCTATCGCCATGCCAAGAGGCTGGCTGCAGAGATCATAGAGCGCAAGGTAATCCTCACACTGGTGGTCCTGAAGCATTTTGAGGGTGTTACGCAGTAGATCAGAAATAAGCAGAGGAGCCTTTAAAGACCAGTGTGTAACATTTAGGGGGATCTATTATCAGAAACTAATATGATATTAAGTCCTTTTTCTTTAGTGTATAATCACCTTAAAATACAAATCCTTGTGTTTTTACCTTAGAATGAGCCGTTTGTATCTACATAGGGAGCGGGTCCTCTTCATGGAGCCGGGCGCTTTCACGTTTTTGCGTCGGCCACCGTAGTTCCCCTACACGCTTGACACACGGGAGAAGTTTCAGTTGGTTGTATTCTGCAAACTCACTCACTAGATGCAGCCAGATCCTACACACTGCACCTTTTTAAAGGGACATTTCACCGAAATGACTTATGAAAGATGCTATTGAGTTGCATTATGGGAATTGTAGGATCCAGTGTTTTTGGAGCCTGAAATTCAGGATATTTCGGAGACTTTGTCCTTATCGCCCAGGCCTATAAGTGTGACCAAATCCCAGATCTGCAGATAAAATCTGACTGAAAGATGGAATGACAATGATGGGATGTTCTTGGGGAATGGCACTCAACCCATAGCTGCGACAGTGGAGATTTGCGTGCTAAAAAAAGCATTACTAGTAATAAAACCTGTTTACTAGCTAGTGCTTCTACTGCACATTTTTGACTGAAAATGGTCTCTAACCCTTTAACACAGTCCCACTTGGAAAATATTCAGTTGACGTGTCGAGACTGTCAGGAAGTGGACTCTGAAAGGTCACCTTATGCATGAAGGAGGATTGTGTAGGCTACTATGTGACGTGTTGCTTCTGCGTTGACTGATGCTGTGTTTGAAGGATGTCGTGGTGGTTTTAGCTCTAGTGTATCCCATTTACTAACGTGTCTGATTTTAACCCGCGTTTTAAAGCAGGTCAAGTAGTGAGCTTTTAAAACCAGCTATTGTTTCAAATTTCTTAATTATCATCATACGCACAATTATAACAAATTGGCAATGAAAATGTTGGATCTCAGGTTTCCTTCTACAATGCTCATTAAATATGTATATAAAAAACATAAATGAAATATGGTTCCACAGCTGTGGGTCTCTAACGGAGAACGCCCGGTCTACCTTTGTTACATTGACCCCATTAAAATGTATTCAAACCCTCCAGTTCACATTTTTAAACCTTATGGTATATTTGTAATAAAAAAAAAAAGCTGAATGTTCTGTGAGAGTTTAAGAGAGGTTAACGGTGCATTGAAACTATAGCTGAGGTTAAATAAAGATGTAGATAAGTGCAGGTGTCGGTCTCAGCTGGTCTTCAGGCTGCCTTGGTTACAGAGGCTCTGTGGTCGACAAGAGCAGCAAACTTTCCAACCACAAGCTTCTCCCCCTCCTGTCTCACTCACACACACACAAACACACACAGTCGGCATCGCTCACACCAGCGCTCCTTTCATCTTTGATCTTTACTTTAGTTTCCTGGCAGCAGGTCAGCGTGGTCTTAGTGCACGGTTTTACTGCGTTCACTGTACACAAGCCTGACTGCATGAGCGTGACACATACTGGATATACATTATGTGTCACTGCTGGGAGAAAATTGTATGATTTCACAACAATACTTATTATATATAATTTTATACTAAATGTTAGTGTAATCTTCTGGCTCTATCTAGGGGTTTCAGAGTCCTTCAGTTCACGTTTAAACATAAAAAATCACCAGATATTACCACTTTTTTTAACATTAAATGTGTTGATCATAGGAGAAAGGGACACAAATACTGTTAGGAATCGTTTTTTTTTTTTAATATAGATTAATGTAACTTTGTGGTAAATATTGAGCTGTAGTTTGTTTTGCATGATATTTCTCAAGAGATTTATTTGTCACATAAACATTGTTGCATCAAACTCAAATTATAAATAAATAAATAAACAAAATACAAGTTAAAAATATAAAATAAAATATTAAAAATATGCCAAAAAATACAAAATAGTAAAAAAAATTATGCAAAATAACATAAACATATAAAAAAATGTGAACATAGTTAAAAGTGAGCTAAAAAGTGAACAGTGCAAATAAAGTGGCAACAGTATATAAATGGCAGTATTTCTGGTATTTATTGCGAGGCTGTGTTGAATACTTGATTCTGATTGGTCAATCACAGCATTCTACGGACTGTTGCTATGGACGCAGTTCTGATCTCAGACTCTGAAGGACCATTTTTGTGTCAAATTATAGATTTCTTAAGTAAGTAGCTGTGTAATAAGCAGGATAATGTACAGCTAGCGGGTCATTGTTGTGAAATAAACCCTGACAGGGCGATGCAGCACCCCGACGTGAAGCGGAGGCTCGCTGTACATTATCGCTGACACATAGGTGATATATATATATATCCCTTGAGTAGATTATCCTTCAAGGCTCTGATAGCCTGTGGGAAGAAACTCTTCCTCGGTCTCTGTGTGGGATTTGTGTCTTTCTCTTATTTGTCCACTGCTTTATTACGTCCAGGTAGAATTAAAAGTATAGTAAGAATGTCATTTTAAAATCACTACAAGATTTAGCTGATGATGTTGCTGGTTGATTCTTTTTTCTCTCTGTTCCTCCATCCTTCCTGACTACTAAACTTAGCTCATGAAGAACGCTGAAGCTCGACTTACATCACTTACATAATCTTGAGAACCATTTTCTCAGCCATGCTGCACACTGTGGTGCGGTTTTTGTATCATCTTTGATCTCTTACTGTATTTACTGAGCGCATAAGACAGACTTTTTTTACTAGGTCATGGTTTATGATGGTGAAAAGATTGTTTGATAATAATAATCTCTTTCTGTTTCCGTCCCTCTAAATGTTGAACTTCTCTCCAGGTTGCGCTGACTCCATCACTCAGCAGTTACACATTAGAGATTAAATGATTAATCGATCAGTTGTCAACTATTATCTGTGAGTGTTTGTTTAAGAAAAGTCTAAATTCTGTGATTCCAGCTTCTTACATGTAAATATTTTCTGGTTTCTTTACTCCTCTATGACAGTAAACTGAATATCTTTGAGTTGTGGACAAAACAAGACATTTGAGGACGTCATCTTGGGCTTTGGGAAACACTGATCGACATTTTTCATAATTTTCTGATATCTTATAGACCAAATAACTAATTGATTAATGGAGAAAATAATCAACAGATTAATCGACAATGAAATTAACAACCCAATAACACATATTTACCCCCATGTCTTTGATCCTCTGAAGCAAACAAACACTTGAAACGGCAGTGTAGAGCCTTGTGTGTATGTCTCATTCCCTGCACCACACAATTTTTGTTTTAATCCTCAAGACTGACTGTTCGGGTACTTTGAAGATCACACAGTTGTTGGTGGATTTGCATTTAATGAAGTATCAAATTGATGAAGCCGGCATGGAAATGTTACTCAGTATTATATAAAGGTTTTTATGTTTGTTTGAGATTTGGTGGAAAAAGTGATGAAAGAGCTGCATATCTATTTTCTGTTCTAACATATGGAGGTCTATGTAAGAAGCTTTAGTTGTTTCTTGGCTGCAGACTCAACCTGTCTCTGTGTGTGTTCAGGCTCCAGACTGCAGCGTGGTCGGCGTCGGAGAGAAGATTCTGCTGTTCAGACACCAGGCTGCCTCAGAGCAGCTGCTGCACCGCCTGACGGACTGCGACTCCCTGCAGGATGGAGACCTCATCGAGGTCATCGTCGCAGGTCAGTCAGCAGCTCAGAGCGCGGGGCTCAAATTCTAATTATCTTTCAGATCTGGACTTTAATGCTAGGCATCGTGTTGTTACAAGCAGCTATTTAAAAGGAATGGAAGTCTTATTTTGGAGGGAAACTCATCTTAAATACATTAAGAAGACAATTTTACAAATTAAATGCTATGTGCTTGAATGCCTCTGATTATATATATTTTAGTTTTCAGTATTTCTTGCTGGCATTGCTTTGCTCCCTCGGTCTGTTACCATTTCACACTACTCCGATCCACACAGGCCGTCAAGTTATCTGTGAGGTCCAGATTCAGTAGGTCGTCACGCCAACAAGCATTACAAAGCTACTAAATGCTACCGTGAAGCTCACTCTGGCAGGTCACCCTCCTTACGTACCATTCTACTGACTTCTTGGCCGTGAAATACAAATATACTGCAAAAATAAATCCCTTTAAAGACCACAGGAAAAGCAACACTCTCAAAAGAACATGTTGCACTGCCATTTAAAAAAAAAAAAAAAAAAAAAAAATGAAATGGCAGGAAGTAGTTTGTTCACTGCAGAATAGAAACTGTACGTATTTTTGACACAATGTGAATTAGGGATGTCGAAATATACCTATTTAAAATATACTTATTTAGTCACGTCAGTCGTCAGTATCGTCAGTCCCATGAGTCACGTGCGTCACTAGTCACGTGATTTGTTAGTCATTGAAGTTAACGCCAACCACGACCATTTCCTAACCCTAAGTGGGTGTTTTCTCTAAACCTAACTTCCTGTGAAAACTAAAGATTATTTTGAAAGGACACTATGCACGTAACGAGCGTATGTTGACACGCCGTCCCTGGTCTGTCCAAAAGTAACGCAAGAAGGCTACGCTGTGTGCCAGCTCAGCCGTCGCCCTGCTGAGAGCCATGCAGAGGCCATAGAAATGCTCTGAATTACGTATGTAGAGCCTTTTAAAGATGAATTTGACTGATAGCATTTAAAAAAAGAAAAAAAAATGTATATAGATATCACAAAATCGTTATCGTGAATTCTTTTGGCCACGATAATCATGTGGTGAAAATCTGATATTGTGACAGCCCTAATGTGAATCTATCACCTCATAACTGATACTAATACATCGCAAACAATTAATTTAAAAACGCAACATGTTAAAATATGTAAAAGTTGAGCTGGTTTGCTTCAGGACCAGAAAACAAACAGATGAGATTTGTTAACCAGCTGTGTCAGTGCAGATGTTTTTATTGTTGAATCCACCAGCGAAGGACAGATGTGAACCTTTTTTATGCCATATCTTTATTTCAATCTGACTCAGGATCGGCGTCAGTGACTGAGATGAGGATCCGCCCGCACACCCTGGTGGTCCAGTCGTACCGGACTCCCACGTTCTGCCACCACTGTGGAGAGATGCTGTGGGGCCTCGTTCGACAGGGATTGAAATGTGACGGTAAAGCCACTCAGTCACCTTTATCATACGCCAGAAAATGTTGTGTAAAAAGTATATTTGTTGTTTTATTTGCCAGCATCTAATGTAACATTTTCAGTATCATGGATATAACTACAACTCCAGTCCGTGTCTCCTCCTCCACCTCTCCCCGTCTTCAGGTTGTGGGTTAGACTTTCATAAACGTTGTGCTTTCCAGTTGCCCAATGACTGTAGTCGAGCGCGGCGTCAGGTCAGCGCCAGCCTCTCCCTGTTTCCTCCCCGACGACCACGCACACACTCCCTGTCCAATGCGGCAGGAGGCAGTCTGGAAGAGGTACGGTTGACAACTTGAACCTGTTTTTTAAGGGCCTAAAATGACCCACTAATCACATATTTACGTATACTTTCAAGTAATATGCGATGATCTGTGCCACTGACGACTCTCGCCATCCGTCCTTCACCAGATCAGCATGTCCAAGCCATCCTCCAGGCCTCCGTCCTGGGCGGAGCCCCCGGTCTGGCTGGGAATCGGGTACGGCGACGAGAGCAGGGCTCAGGTCCCTCACACCTTCCACATCCACAGCTACACCAAACCCACCGTGTGCCAGTACTGCCACCGGCTGCTCAGAGGGCTCTTCAGACAGGGGCTGCAGTGCTCAGGTGAGAGGGATGGAGGGCTTTCTGCTGGTCGGGTTAGATCAGGGGTCAGCAACCTTTACTGTCAAAAGAGACATTTGAGGCAAAAATAATTCAAGAAAATCTGTCTGTCTCTTTATAGTCTAAGTATATAGTATATAAGTCTAATGCAGTGAGGGCCAAAGGGCAAATGTACTACGGAGTATTAGGGCCACATTGAAGGAAAAAATAATCTGAGATTTACAGAATAAAGTCATAACTTTACGAGAAAAAAAGTCGTAATATTACGAGAATAAAAATTGTAAAAAGAAAATAGTTCGTAAAATTACTACGACTTTTTCTCGTAAACCTATGACTTTATTCTCATAATATTATGACTTTATTCTCATAATATTATGACTTTATTCTCGTAATATTATGACGTTATTCTCATAATATTATGACTTTATTCTCATAATATTATGACGTTATTCTCATAATATTATGACGTTATTCTCATAATATTATGACGTTATTCTCATATTATTATGACTTTATTCTCGTAATATTATGACTTTATTCTCATAATATTATGACGTTATTCTCATATTATTATGACTTTATTCTCGAAATCTCAGATTTTTTTTTTTTCCTCAATGTGGCCCTAATACTCCGTCGTACCTTTTAAACCTACAACAATGATAAATAAAATTGAAAATGTAAACGAAAAAAACAGTCATTCATTTCCACTCATTTCTTTTTTTTTAAAGCCACAGGGAGAGGGGCTAAAGCTAAAATGCTTGTGTGTGTCTCAGAGCTCAGGCTGAAATGAAAACTAAACTTTAAGTCACACTTATAAGTCAATTAATGGCTCTATTTATAAACCCTCATGATGTGACTGAGTGAGTTTCTCTGTGTTTCAACCTGCCACCTCTCCTCTCTTTTCCTCTCAGACTGCAGGTTTAACTGCCATCGGCGCTGTGAGCTGCTCGTCCCCAGAGACTGTCCAGGAGAGAAGAGAGGCATCAACGGGGAAGGTGGGCAACCGGTCCCCGGAGGTCTGGTTTCTGTTCAGTATTCTGTCCCTGTAACTTCCTGTTAGATCTTGGCTCTTTGAAAAGGCCCCCGCTGCTCTGATGTTCCCATAACCCCCGCGATGACTCAGAGCTGATTCAGCCTCCAGCTCAACAGGATCTGATAGATTCAGGACTCATTTTAGATTCCCAGAAACATAACGTTCGTCCCAGCAGTGATGATCATCAGTGGTATGATGATTCAGGGTTTAGTTTTAATATGGTTATACTGTACCTGCTAAACATCAGCATCTGACTTTAGCAACCTCCGTGCAGCCTCAAGATTAAATCATTCGTTCCAGCTTCTTATATATTAAGATGTGCTCCCTGTTTTCATATCATTACAAAGTGAATATATTTAGGTTTTGGATTGTTGGTCAAACAAATCAAGAAATTTCAACACCTCACTTTTTTCCCCCCTATTTTTTATTTAATAACAATTATACTTCATTATTATTATTATTATGATTATTATTGTTAATAATAATCATAATAATAATAATATTAATAATAATAATAATAATAATAATAATAAGGATAATGATAATAATAATAATATAATTAACACCTCACTTTGGCATTTTCCCTTATTTTTTGTTATTTTATAAAAATAATACTTTATTAGTAGTAGTAGTAGTATTAATAGTGTTAATAATAATAATAATGAAGATAATGATAAAAATAAACTATTTAAAAATATTGCTTAATACAAGCGATGTAGCTCAAAGTGCTTTACAAAAAAATAAAAAAAAATAAAAACACATTTAAACAAGGGCAAATAGAATAAGTGAAATAAAAAAAAACAGAGACCATTAAGAATAATAAAAATGAGTAAAGAAAAATTAAGATTAAAATTAATAGTAGAAGAACCTAGTATAAAAGTACCTAAAGTATAAAAACCTTAAAAACCTTTCAGCTTCTTTCTAGGAGAGGATCTTTATAGGTACTTTGGCAATGATAAAAGCTGCTTTGGTCACCGTAATTATAAGAAGTAAAATTTACCTCTGCATCTAGAACAATAGCCCTAACAATGAACATGATGTCACTTTCCCAGAATCCCCAGTAGTGGGTCACAGCTGCCCACCGGACCCAGGGGACAATGACTCAGTGCTCACCAGCATGACAACACTAGAAACCTCTGACGATGATGAGATGTCCACCGACGGAGACATGATGACTGAGACCAAGGAGGACGAGCTACCGCGAGAGACGATGAGGTCAGAGGGTTGTTAATTTATTCTGATGATGTCATCCCTTTTAAAGGTGACTCCGGTGTCCTGTTGGCACCAGGCAATATCCTGATGATGTCAGAAGGTTGAATCTGACTCCTACACACTAAAACACTCATCTTTCCTGTTTTCCATCACTGGATTCATCTGCATGACAAACTTGGTTGTAGTCAGTGAACTCTGGGTGCTACTGTCACCGAGAGGCCTTTAGAAGATACTACAGGAGACAACTGCTCCATCAGTGCAACGGAAAGTGACTTTAATTCAGTTTTTATCCCTAAATAAGCCTGTTTCTCTTCTGTCTTTTGTCATCCATCCCTCCATCAGTCCGTGTTTCAGCAGCAACATCCCTCTGATGAGGCTCGTCCAGTCGGTGCATCACTCGAAGAGGAGACCAGGTGGAGTCCTGAGAGAGGGATGGCTGCTGCATCACACCAACACTGACACACTGGTGAGACACACATACTGGCTTTTTACAGGTGGCAACCTCTGGGGTCTGAAAAGTGAAGCCAATGTGGAACAGAAAACTCAGTGTGTATATTGTATAAGAGATGACTCTTAAATGTATTGGTGTGATTGGGACATACTGAAAGGAACTGCAGATGAATAAAATAAGATAAACTTGATATAACTTGATCTTTTTGAATCATTTCTGTGGTGTGTTCTCCCAGAGGAAGCGTCATTACTGGATCTTGGACTGGAAGAGCATCACTCTGTACCAGAACGAGAGCAGCACCAAGTACTACAAGGTACAACTCGTGACCAACAAACACTTCTGTGGTACCTTGTGGTTTCATTTAGTACGACTGACCTTAAACACACCAGAATCAGTTGATGCTGATGCATTTTCATAAGACTTTGTGTGCGTTCAAACAGGTATATCTTTTCATACATGCCTCTCTTATGGTATGTTTTTTTTTTTTTTGGAAGTTTGGAAAATGCTTAATTGTTTCATAGTTATGTTTTCAAGGTTAGGAATATGCTTGAATTTGAATATACTCCTTGAAAATGCTTGATTTTCAAGGGATAGCTATGAAAAAAAGACATAACGTAACTATATAGATCCAGAGAGGAAAAAAACAAACAAATCTGAATTTATTTTCCACTCACCTACTTACCATTATTATTATTATTATTATTATTATTATTATGAGTCTGTTTGTTTGGGTGTTTTTTCTTGCTTTTAATTCATTTAATTTAATTTATTCATTTAATTTGACATTTAAAAAAACAAACAAATCAGAATTTATTTTCCACTCACTTACTTACCATTATTGTTATTATTATTGTTGTTATTATTATTAGTCTGTTTGTTTGGTTGTTTTTTCTTACTTTTAATTCATTTAATTTATTTATTAATTAATTTATTTATTTTTTTCCCATCAAAATATTGGACTGGTCATTGGTATTGTGTGATGAAGTTCTTTTGTATTCAGTCAATAAATGAGTCAATAACTAAAAACTAAAAATGAGGAAAAGATAAATAAATAAATAAAATTGCAGTTTGACTTCACACAGTTGCAAACATGTAACAGTGAGATATTTTGACACTCGAGAGACTACAATAAGGAATAAATTATGAAAAATTATGAAGGTTCCTTCATTCAATGTCTTAAAAATGTCTTTGTGACATTTTTTTCTGACTTATATTCATGACTTATATAATAATTATGAACATAAAGTTTACAGAGACCAGGGTGAGCATAACGGATACTAAGAACAATGTTTAAAATGAACGCAGAACATCATGTATTTCGTTTCTGAACATCTCTCTGGCCTCTCCTGCAGGAGATCACTCTCTCTGAAGTGCTGCAGGTCCGAGGCCCCGCCCACCTCTCCGTGCCCTCGTTGCCAGGCAACAGCGCCCACTCCCTGGAGGTGGTGACCGCCTCCCTGGTGTACTTCGTGGTGGCCGGAGAGAACGGGCCGGCCTGGGAGAGCGCCATCCGCCAGGCTCTGATGCCAGTGCAGAGCAGCGGAGGACACAGTGAGGAGAACCACGGTGAGAGGATTATTATGGGATGTAAAGGAAAACATGCAGAGTTTATGTAACCCAAGTGTGATGAGCTGTTTTTTCCATTAATAACTTATTACACAAAACTCAATGTGGGTGTTTGAACATATCGGAAATATCAGGGTTATATAACAAATATGCTTATTAATAGACAACGTCCAAACAAGCATGAATCAGAGATGTTAGACAATAACTGCTTATTAACATCATCTCGTTTCTGTGTGGATGAATCTGTTCTGATTACAGATGAAGATTCACGCAGAGACAGCTTGGTAAGCATCAACTCCATACTATTTATAATGAATCACAGTGAACTTGTTCTTCATACCGCAGTGTTAAAGTGTGTGTTAAAGTGTGTTGATGTGTGTTTCAGGACATCAGCTCGGTGTATCAGATCTCCACAGACGAGGTGCTGGGCTCAGGACAGTTTGGAGTCGTCTACAAAGGTGAGCACATTGTTCAATTATTACTATATAATTGTCAGATATTTTTTTCGCAACCAGATAAGAATGTTTTTTTAAATATTCTTGGGAGGTTTGCAGTCGAGGCAAAGATGAAAATGTCAACGCTTTACTTTATGGCTTCCTAATTTACTAATAATTTAGCAAAAGTTTAGTTATTTAATTAAATTAATTATTTATTTTATTATTTTGTTAGCATTTGTTGATTTCTAGAAGAATTTCCTTGAAAGACTCATTTTAAACCCTGTAAACAATAATTTATTCTTGATTTATTATCGCCATTCTTCATATATGTTCATAATCAGTTGTGGTAGAATGACTAAGGTCATTTACTTAAAGTAAAAGTAATATAAATACTCTGTTACAAATACAAGTCCTGCAATCAAAATATTACTTGAGTAAAAGTACAAAAGTATTAGAATAAAAATATACTATTAAAAGTATTTACTATTATGCCCAGGTCAGAATAATATATATTATATTATTGGATTATAATTATTGATGCATTACTGTTTACATCACATTATTATTGCAATAAACTTACTTAGTTACATTACATCACTGTTCATAATTCATTCATTCACATTTTTGGGCTTATTTGTGCTGAATAAAAGATTAATTAATTGGAATTAATTAATTAGATATGTGCTAATTGACCACTGTCTCTTATTACACTAATTACAGGATACTTTTTAGGATTTTTTTCCAGGAAATGAAAGGTACAGTGTGTAGTATTTAGTGGGATTTATTGGCAGAAATGTAATATAATATTAATAAGTATGTTTTCTTCAGTGTGTAATCACCTGAAATTAAGAATCTTATGTTCGTTAGCTTAGAATGAGCCGTTTACTGTATATCTACATAGAGAGAGAGAGACTAAAGTTACATAAGTGACTTATTTGTCATTCCTCAGGTACTCACAGGAAGTCCGGTCGGCCAGTCGCCATCAAAGTCATCGACAAGACGCGCTTCCCCTACAAACAAGAGCGACAGCTGAGGAACGAAGTGGCCATCTTGCAGGTGCTGATTCGTGATTTAGCTCTCTATATTCATCATGAGATTATTTTCTGTAACATCTAATACGTTGTGATGCCCAGAATCTGTCCCACCTCGGTGTGGTCCTGTTGGAGGGGATGTTCGAGACGGTGGAGTATGTATTCGTCGTCATGGAGAAGCTCCACGGAGACATGCTGGAGATCATTCTGTCCAGCGAGAGAGGCCGACTGCCTGAACGCAACACCCGCTTCCTGGTCACGCAGGTAAGATCGCTTTCATACATACTCTGGAGCTCTTTTTTAATTATGCTAATTTCATATCACAGCGGTTCCCAACCTGGAGACCAGGACACCACAAAGGGTCAAAAGATAAATCTGAGGGGTCATGAGATGGTTAATAAGGGGGGAAAAAAATGTTTTTTCCTGACATATTGTAGATTTTTGATTTTCCGGACTCTAAAAACGATTCAAATTAAACAGTCTGAGAAGGAAACATTACTCATTTGTTAAGTCATAGACTGTATAGAAGAAGTGGACATAGCCACCGTGACGTCACCCATTAGTTGGTGGACTGCCGTTTTGAAGGGTCGTGTCTAGAAGGTAACCCGCAAATTGTGAAAACTGGGAAAGACGTACCTATCCTAACCATCTCGTGAGAGTTTCGCAAATCTATATCTGACCTTCTAGCTGCGACTGTTTTGAAGCCATGAGATTGTCATTTTGGCTGTCGCCATCTTGTTTTTTGGCCATTGCCATCTTGTTTTTTTTGCAACCAGAAGTGACACGAGAGGATGGAGCTAAGTACAACTGAACGACCGATTTTTAGTCCACCAAAATGTTACAATTAACTTTCATGAACTGAAAACGCACTGTGAAAGGGTTAATCCAGGTAACTCCTAGACCGGACAACGCCGTGGTAGCAACCTGCCAATCGCAAGGTAGCCACGCCCTAAAGCATCCCCTGCTTTATGGTCTATTTGACTCTGAATGGGACCATAATTTACTAAATGAACATCATGCTGTATTGAAGAAGACTTGAAACTAGTGATTGAGACCATAAACTCATGTTTACAATGTTTACTGAGGTAATAAATCAAGTGAGAAGTAGGCTCATTTTCTCATAGACTTCTATACAATCAGACTTCTTTTTGCAACCAGAGGAGTCGCCCCCTGCTGGCTGTTAGATGAAAAGCAAGTTTAAGGCACTTCAGCATTGGCTTCACTTTTCAGACCCGGAGTATTTGAAATGTATTTATTTATCTTTTACCAAACAAATGCAATGGTAATGCTTCTTTATCTTCATGACTAGTTTTGACCAGTTATAGCCAGATTGTATTCTTGCTCGTTTTAGTCCACACTCTTTCAGGCCGCCTCTCAGCCATGAAAATGGGAATGTTTTGACCTTCTGCATAAATAAATCTTTAAAATGATGTATATTATACTATTACTCATAGTCATACTCATGTTTTTGCCCTCTGTGTTGCAGATCCTTGAGGCTCTGCGGTATCTGCATTTCAAACACATCGCCCACTGTGACCTCAAACCCGAGAACGTCCTGCTGGCCTCTGCCGACCCGTTCCCTCAGGTGGGGTTTTCTCATTGTTTTGTTTTGTACAACGTGTTTTAAAGTACCAATTGTCTCAACAGCACGTTTAAATCCACTCTGTGTTTAAAGGTGAAGCTGTGCGACTTCGGCTTCGCCCGCATCATCGGCGAGAAGTCTTTCCGCCGCTCGGTCGTGGGCACGCCGGCCTACCTGGCGCCCGAGGTGATCAGCAGCAGCGGCTACAACCGCTCTCTGGACATGTGGTCCGTCGGCGTCATCATGTACGTGAGCCTGAGCGGCACGTTTCCCTTCAACGAGGACGAGGACATCCGGCAGCAGATCACCAACGCCGCCTTCATGTATCCACGGCAACCATGGGCCTCCATCTCACTGGAGGGTAAGGATGGTTTCTATTTCGTTATGAAAACTTATCCTGTGACACTTTCTGAACGCAATTCAAATGTCAGATTGTCCTTGAATGCATCATCAAGGAGAGTTAATGTTGTTACCTGCTGGCAACTGCATTATTATGTAACAGATGACTAAATGTTCAGTTATAAATTACTGTACTGTACTTGCCGCAGGTAAATTTAAAGTTTCATTCATGTATCACTGTAAAAATATATTGGGAATATTGTATTTTAACTCCTTAACATTCATTTTGCTTTAATTTTTAAGTGTCTTAAAGGTTAAAATAAATCCCCTTATTCCACACTACCTGCCAGCATCGCATGTATTTCCTCCTGTTGGCCACCGGGTGTCTTCAGTGGACAACTTTTAAACCATTTGGAGTAAATCCTCTGTGTCTCTTCTCATCTCCAGCTGTGAGTCTCATTAATAACCTGCTGCAGGTGTCGGTCAGACGCAGGTTCAGTGTGGGAAAGACACTGGGACACCCCTGGCTGCAGGTGAGATATCTGTTACACTTGTTTCTAGTTTGATATGAGCAGGATTATAAAGTGGCTCTGTTGAGAAGCTGGTCCGTCAGCACAGTTTTCACCCATCCCACGAATGTTAGTCAAGAAGAAATAACTTTTAGTTTTTCCAGTCATAATTGGAACATTGAGTTCTTTAGTTTAAAGAAATAATCATGGTCGGTATGCAATAACCCCTCCCATCGATAAAGACATACTGTATGCTTCTTAGATTTTATGTAATTTTCACTGACCATTACATGTTTTCTATATAATTTTCTGGGATTGAGTTGCATATCTAAATTTTAGTAAGTCATTGCAGAAGAACATACTTGTTTTGTGCTCCTAATGTATTAATATTGGACCATTTCAATGTACACCAACTCGACATAATATACTATGACTTCTTACTATTTTTGACATACTATACTATGACTTTTTAAGGACTTATTGTCAATATAATATACTATGATTTTATATTACTTTTTTTTCAACATACTATACTATGACTTCATTACTATTTTGACATACTATACTATGACATTTAAAGTACTTTTTTCGACATACTATATTATGACTAAGGACTTTTTATGACATACTATACTATGACATCTAAGTACTTTTTATTACTTTTGTTTGGACATACTACACTATGATATAATAGGTTGGCGTACTGACAAAACGGAGGCATATTGTTCTACTGGCAAAAATGTTATGTCATTAAGAAAAATTCCACTGATTGAACTGCAATCCCTCGTTCCTCCTGCAGGACTTCCAGCTGTGGTGTGACCTCAGGGAGTTCGAGCAGCGGATGGGCTGCAGGTATCTGACGCACCGCGGGGACGAGGAGCGTTGGACACGCTACGCCCAAGAGAGAGGCCTGGACTTCCCATCCCACCTCTGCTTGGACCCCGACATGTAACCTCGACAAAGAGGTCAGACACTTTACTAGTCTGTACAGCTTTGATAAAAGAGAGGAGGCATCACGCTCAGAAACATCCTGAATTTGTCAATCAGCAGTGAACCAAATATCTTTGTTGTCGGCTATTACACATGTAGTATTACGGAGGTAATAAGAAAAAACAACACAACTGCTGTTTAGTAATATAATTTTCCTTTTTTATTCCAAGTTGAGGTTTTTTAAAATGTAACTGTGTGAAAGTGAGTTTTTGCAGCATGAGTTGAGGAGGAGAATGGAGCACGTGAAATTAAAATATCATCGTACATACGGAGGAGCCGACTCGCACTGATTATCATGGCCGACCTGTCAATGGGACCAAAACCCTATTTGCTTTTCGTCACTGACATAGGCCTGCTATGGTCCCACATACAGTATTGATTCTTCTTATTTAGTCCATAACTTTCCTGATGCCCTGTTGTCTCTCACTGCGCGACACCTCTCTCTCTCTCTCTTTGTGTGTCCCTACTCCATGACGTTAAAAAAAAAAAAATGCATGTTTAGATGTTAAATTTAGCTGAAATACATTCAAACTAAATGTGGAGAGAGGTGTGTGGGATCGGTCTTTCTGTCTTCGTTCTTAAGTCCCCATCCAGCCATGGCCCTCTCTTCGTCTATATTTACCCACAGTGCTTTGCTCTTAGTTGCTCTCTCTGCGTCTTAATATTCCGTGCTTCAAAGTTTCGGTGCTCCCATTCTCCCTCCGCTGTTCCTGAGCTTTTAAGATCTTCAGGTTAAATTAACTTAGCTTTGCTAACATTCAGGTTTCACAGTGCTGTGGTATTTATTTTTTTTAACAGAGTGAGTTTCTTTTCAGTATTAGACTGGCTTCGTTACATCATAGCACCTGACCTGCTTTGCTCCGCCGCTGACTGAAATGTTCCTAATGATACCGTTCGTGTCTTTTGTATGATTTAAGGAAGAGGTCAGAGACTCACAAAGACAGCGTTTCTAAACTTCAACATAGCATGCATCTGCACAAATACACAACCAACCAAGCCAACTGACCATCCAGCTTTTTTCATCACGTTTTCTTCTTTAATTACCCTTCTACAAAAAAAATATGTCATCTGAGAGAGAGGCGGGAGAGCAGGAGGCTTTGCTCAACTCTTCTTCTTTTTTTTCTAACTGACTCTCACCCTCATTACCTCCTTCTGTTTAACGTCTCCTAAAGGCAGGTATGGTATATGTATGCTGCTTACATAATTCAGTGCAATACCCGGCACATTCCTGGCTTTTAAAGGCACTCTGAGGGCCGGTCCAAACACAGCTTCTAAGGTTTGAGCAAAGCCTTCTCCTCTCCCCCTCTCTGGGCAGTGTTTTTTGGGCATGTTGGGAGGGAAGGGGAGAAAGTTAAGATTTGAAAGAGGAAAAACTGATAGTATAGAAGGACAGTGGAAGGGGTTTAAATCGCTCTCTCCACATAGGAGAAATAGTAGGAGCTGGGAAGAAGGGATAGGAGGAGGTGAAGAGAAGCAGCTTTGTTTATAAGTCGCTCTCTCCGTAGAGGGCGCTGGAGAAGGAGATGTAGTCCAGGGCGCCGGAGGGGCCATCGGACCCGATGTACCTGGTCATGCGGCTGATGCAGTACTCGGCTTGCTCTGGCGGCAGCTCTCTGCGCAGCTCGTCCACTGTGATGTACATCTGGAGGAGAGAGAGGGAGGCAGGGTGTGATTAGTATTGGACCATCGCACATGTTGCACACTAGTCGGGCCTAGTGTTGAGGTTGCGCAAGTGTAGTCGGACCTAGTGGTGAGGTTGCTGTATGTGAGTGCTTACCTTGTCTGAAGCCAGAATCTTGAAGGAGGCCATGACTTGTTCTGCAGTGTCAGTCTCAGCGGTCTCGCGGGTCATGAAGTCGATGAAGGCCTGGAAGGTCACCACGCCTGTGTTGTTGGGGTCCACCAGGGTCATGATGCGAGCAAATTCAACCTCGCCCTATCGGAGAGAAAAGGATTACTTTACCGTTATACTATGTTACACTATGACGTTTTTTGACATACTAAACTGGGGCTTTATTTGAAACCGCCTACTAGAAACTACTAACGACGAACGCAGTATGTGGTATACAGTATATACTGCGTTCCTCAGTAGTATGCAGTACGAAACTGTTGAATCAAACAAAAGAAGCTCTTAAAGCACTGGACAAAAAAAACAAAACTCATACCGCTACTGAAATAATATCGAAAAATACAACATATTGAGCTTTGATTTTTTTTTGTTTATGACCAATGTTTGTTAATTCTATAAGATAGTACATGGTTTAGCTTTACCTACGCCCACAGGTGATTGTGAAACTTTTCAACCCCAAAAAAGCAGAGAACTACAGGTTCCTGTTCATTTTATAATGGACATTTGCGTGTATGACTTTTTTCCAACATACTACATTACATTTTTGACTTTTCAGTGACTCTTTTTTTCGACATACCTTACTGTTATTTTTTATTTTTTACTTTTTTCCCCCCAACATGCCATACTATGACTTTTTCTACAACATTTTTTTTTCAAAATAGTAAACTATGATTTTTGGGGGATTTTATTTTCTTCAATATACTATACTGACTTTTTTTCTTCAACATACCATACAAGGACTTTTTTTTTTTTTTTACATAATTAATTCATTGACTTTTTAAAAGGACTTTTTCCCTACATACTATAGTATGACTTTTTGTGGGACATTTCTTTCGACATACCATACTATAACTTTTTGAATTTTTTCAACATATTATACCATTATATTTTTATGACATACTATACTATGAGTTTTTTTCTTATACAAAATGAAACTAATATCAACTTTAACAAGTCCAGTTTTACTCAATATTAGAGCAATTATGTCCTGTAAATGTAGATGTTGCACTAACCAGATCGTAACCCATGGAGATGAGGCAGGCACGGAAGTCGTCTGGGTCCATCATGCCGTTTCTCTTCTGCAAAGGAAAAACACAATTGTGTAACAGATTAGATATAAAATGGCAAAATCCCTGGTGCAGCTCCTTCAACCACGGTATAATAATATAATTAATATGTTTTAATTAATTTAATGAGTATCGAGCATTAACTGAAGTCCTATGAATACAATTTATACAAAGGCCACATATAGTTAAAAATTCCTTTTCAATGTCAGTGAACGCCTCACCCTGTCGAAGTGGTTGAAGGAGGCTCTGAACTCGTTGAGCTGTTCCTGGCTGATGCCCTTGGCGTCGCGGGTCAGGATCTGGTTCTCCACCTCGTTGATGGTTCTGGCGATGGTGGTGAGCAGCTGTTCCCAGCCCACACGCACGTGCTGCAGTGGTGGAGGGAATAGAGGTAGAGAAAATGCACTTTAAGCCGAGAAACAAGAGGTTTGGCCTATCGTCACGGCTGCAGTGAAGTCCACCGTACCTCCATGGTGTAGTTGGTGTGCTTGTTGTCGAAGATGAGGGACTCCTGGCTGAGCTGGTGGTCTCCCTCCAGCTTGTCGATGTTGGATTTGTAGTTGATGATGTTCTGCTCGTACTGCTTCAGGCTGTTCATTTGTTCCTCCAGGGAGCCGGCGATGTCCACGGACACGTGGCTGATCTCCTGCAGGAGTACAGAGACAGGAAACGGGGAGGAAAATGAGAACGACAAGTCCTGAGACGGAGAAGATCGGTCATGAGCAGCACCTTAAAATGTATTTGTTTTCTACATGCAATCCTCTTTTCTAACAGGTGTATATAGATAAATCTATTTTTATGTACTGCTCATTAGTTTCTCATCTGTTCAATTCATAAATGAGCAGGAGCTAAAAGTAAATCATTCAAAGGAGTATATCTTTACATAATCCCGATGCTGTTTATATTTTACTGTTGTATTGCCTTTTTATACTTGTGTCATCATTGTATTATAAAAAGTCTAATTCTTAAATAAATGCCTTTTATTGTATTTTGGCGACTACAGAGATTCTTTTCATCTCACACAAGTTAAACTGCAGTTTCCTTTTCTACCTCTGACGGTGTGTCATGTTTCAGTAACACTGTACCTCCATCTTGGTTTGAATCCAGGGTCCGATGATGTTGGCCTGGGCAGCAAACTGGCGCCTCAGTCTCTCGTTGGCCTGCTGTCTGGCCACCTCCTCCTGGAGCATTTGGTCTCTGAGGGGAACGAGGTGCTTCACCTGCAGGTGGAGAAATTAAATGCACAGTCACGAGAATAATTTGACCAATACATTTAGCTGTGAATGACGGCTCTTTCACGCTCAAAACATATAACCAAGATACCAAAAGATGAGTTGTTTGTAAATTACAGCTCAGTGTGCCCGAAAAGATACATACAACTGTTTATTCACACAAAAGTATGTTGAATGATAGATTAGGTGTGTTTGATTTGACTCACAGTGTCCCACTTAGTGCTGATGTCCTGGGGGGAAAGGGTGGTGTAAGGGTTAATTCCGGACAGCTTGATGCCGTAGGTCTGGGCGATCTTCAGGATCTCGTTGTGGATGCCCATGGTGGCCATGCGCTCCTTGTCGGCCTCGGGCAGAGTGGCCTTGAACTGGTCGTGAGCGGTGATCAGACTCTAAAGACGGATTAGATCACGACTGATTTTAACATAAGCCAGGGAAACATTCTCCAGACCTTCATTTACCAGTGTTTCCCATTTACAGAATTAATTTTTTTCTTTATTCTCATAATATTACGACTTTATTCTCAAGATCTCAGATTTATTTATTTTTCCTCAATGTGGTCATACTACTCCGTCGTATATAGTGTATATAATATATAGTGGCTGTCTCTTAATGGCGCTGGCTGTACCTGGATCTCCTCAATGCTGTGGACAATGAACATGTCCTGCAAGTCCTCCATGGCTCCGTCCATCCAGTTGTTGAAGGGCGCTGCCCTCTTGGCAAACTCCAGGTACAGCTGGTCAATAGTCTCCCACAGCTTCTCCACACGCTACAGACACACAGAGAGGTAAGGGTTATTTATACTGGAACTTGCGATCATGTGGCATTTCTTCTGTCACCTGATTGTATTTTGGTATATGAAGAACCCATTTACGACTGTAACTACTATGTAAGGTATAATGTACAGCCAGCCGGTCATTGTTGTGAAATAAACCGCATCGCCCTGAAGGGGTTTATTTCACAACAATGACTCGCTTGCTGTATATTAAGGCGCTTATTACATGGCTACTTACTTAAGAAATCAATAATTTGACACAAAAATGATCAGCCGACATCAGCACTGAGCCCATAGCAACGGTCTGTTTTACATAGCAACAGTCTGCTATAAAGGAATAACAGACCATAGCATGCCGTGATTGACCAATCAGAATCGAGTATTCAACAAAGCCGTGTAATAAGCTGGCCTAATGTTTTTTTTTTGTTTTGTGAGTGTTTCAGGGTGTACCTCCAGTGCGTCCCTCCTCTTCTGGGTGAGGGTGCCCAGGTTGTCCCACTGGTCACAGATGCCCTGGCAGCGGGCGTTGACTGTGGCAGCATCGTGGTAGTCCAGCTCACTGGAGGAGACGACAGAGAAATATACAATAAGCTATAAATACAGTACGATTAATCATCTAAACCTATAACAAATTGAATAGACTGACAAATGTGGTCAAACTTACATCTAATGTATATTTATAATCAGTTACTTTCCAAAATTAGTCCATTTCATCCATCAGTGTGAATGTTAACTGAAAAATGTAATCCATTACTTGTTACCTCATTGTAATTATAAAACATTATGTCATCAATAAAAGGACAGATTTTAAAAATTTCAGGAAATTTACTGCTGATTTATGAACAAAATACGGCTTTGATACCTGTCACCTGTTTAAAGGCTCTCTGACAAACTATTCCCCAAAGTTATGCTCACATTTTCCTCAAATATCTGGAATCATACTACATTAGAATATTTAATGCCATTACATGTACTGGATTTCTACCCTCTTCTGCCTTTGAGGGGTCATCTGAGAACATTTCTGAGTATATAATATCTGCTTTAGAAGTAATGAACGAGAAGTTATGTGTGGCACGCATACATATTCAGCATTAGGGTTCTGAACATTGCATCAAAGAGATCATATCAAAACTATCTGTGAGAAAAAAAAGCCCAGAGGAGTGGTGAGGAATAAGGAAATAGTGAGATCAGAGGTTTCTGCTCTTTCATGAACCATCCTTTCATCTTTTTATCCCTCTCATTAACATGCTTTTCCACTCATTCCCACTTTTGTTCTTCACTGTATTCATTAAGAGTCCTGAAACACTTACTCACTTTTTCCTCTCCTGTCCTGCAGTTTCCATACAAGTCCTCAATCTAAGTAGGAAGCCCCCCTAACACATTCACACCTCTATTACACTGATACAATACTAAATTAAACCCTAAACTGCCCCCAAAAGATTAACAAAAATCTCCATTTTCCCAGCCCATTTATACAGTTTCACCCTGGCATCTTACTTCAGCTCCTGGGCGATGGCAGCGATCTGCTCCACTCTGTCCTGGTGAGCGGCAAGGTCGCTCTCAAATGCCTCATGCTTCCTCATCAGGGCTCTGATCTCCATCAGCGAGGCCGACTCATAGTCCTTCTGGGACAGCAGGTCCTCCTTACCTGAAACACACACGTTTGATCTGCATTTTACTGCATGATCTTCAAAGACTACAAGCGTTTAAATTCATACGGCTCTCCCTTTTAGTTCGACCTCTAATCTTTGTCATTCTACTGCAGTCACTGTAGGATTTTATTAACCCCATTAATCACTACACATAGTTGTATTACTCTATATCAAGAGTTCCCAAACTTTTGATAACTTGGTGCCAATTAAAGGAGCCAGCATATGATCGAGAGCCACACACAGGAAACAAAATATCTTTTCCATCTCACTTCCCCATTAAACTGCAGAGTTGTCCACTTAAATCTCTAACTTAGCATTGATAACAGAACATTTCGTTTCTGCAACACTCCTAACCTGACAGACACTTGTTAGTGGGGACACAGTTTGATACAATAGTTGAGAAGTGTATTAAATGTAAGCTATTGAAAGCGAAAGTAATTAAATGGAACGCGGATGATTAAAGTATAATGCATGGATGATGTAATGATGGAATATACCATGACTTTTTTCTGACATTTATGATATAGTATACTATGACTTATTTATAACATTTTCAATGACATAATATATTTACATACTATACTATGACTTTGAGAGATTTCAAATTACTTACTATATATTAACATTTTTCATGAATTTTTTATGACACACTCTACTACGACTTTTTGTTGACATGCTATACTATGACATGACCTTTTTTATTTATTTATTTTTGTGACAATTTTTTGGCAAGGCATACTATAATGTATATTTCTTTTACATTTTTATGGCATAATATAATTTTGACATTTTTATGACAAACTACACTTTGTGACTTTTTTTGATATACTGCCTATAGTATGATTTTTTTTATGGCATTGACATTTATTTGAAATACTA
>CAKAOH010001505.1:0-57630 GCA_916701665.1 Sebastiscus tertius | reverse complement strand
AAGTCTATGAGAAAATGAGCCTACTTCTCACTTGATTTATTACCTCAGTAAACATTGTAAACATGAGTTTATGGTCTCAATCGTTAGTTTCAAGTTTTCTTCAATACAGCATGATGTTCATTTAGTAAATTATGGTCCCATTTAGAGTCAAATAGATCATAAAGCAGGGTATGCTTTAGGGCGTGGCTACCTTGTGATTGACAGGTCGCTACCACGGCGTTGTCCGACCGAGTTGTCTGTGTTTTCGTCTCACAACTTTAACCCTTTCACAGTGTGTTTTCAGCTCATGAAAGTTGATTATAACATTTTGGTAGCCTAAAAATGTCTTATTCAGCATTCGGTTGTGCTTAGCTCCACCCTCTTGTGTCACTTCTGGTTGCAAAAAAACAAGATGGCGACGGCCAAAATGCCGATCTCGAGGCTTCAAAACAGCAGTCCACATACCAATGGGTGACGTCACGGTGACTACGTTCACTTCTTATATACAGTCTATGGAGGACATACTGTACATACATAGCAGTTGAAGTGAAAAAGCCATAGAGGCCATAGTAGTTATGATGGAAGAAAGGAAGGAAGTTAGGTGATGTTATTATAGAGAGACAAATTCCTTAGAGGGGGGAGGTCAGGCTGGATGGATGGGTCATCAAAACACGGCAGATTCAGGTTTGTTTCCCATTTACAACTGACAGTCAACATTGTCTTTTTTAAGCATCACCATGATCATTTTATAACCCTTCAACCATGACGATGAAGGTCCCCTAACCTTTGCAACTTATTCATAGTTTTGTTTTTATTGGATAGTTGACAGTGAAGAGGTACAGACAGGAAATGGCTGGAGAGAGGGAAATAGTATGACCTGCAACACAGGCATCAGTATCAAAAGTACTTCTTACTTTAACCCAAACAACCTTTTCCATAACCTAACCGAGCGTTTTCTTTTTTGTTCATAAACCCAACCAAACTTTAACCATAGCGCATAAAACTGATAACTGACTGTTTTATTTTTCAACAGTGATTTGTAGCATTTTTAGGAGGAACAGACAAATGATGATATGGGCTTCAGATCAGCTTCTATGTGTCGTCCTAGACCAGTGTCACCTCATCTATAAATAGTGAGAAGAGCGAATTTGTGCGTAAATGAACATTCCTGACTGTTTTCACTTCCATTTCTGCATCACCTTAAATCAGCCTTTTCGAAAAGAGATATACGATATATAAATCACAACTTTATTTCAGTAAATGTTATTTTAAACATACTTTATAAATGAGACCAAATAAATGCATTTAGGTGGCGTTAACAGACTCTCGTTCTTTTTCTCTCATCAGTAAAACAACCATAATGTACGCCAGCCTTTCATATTAGATTCAATGTTTTAAGTATGCTTCAATTATCAGAACAATAACAACATTCAGGCTCCCTCATGTGGCTCAAAAGTGTACTGCAGATATAAATGTTAAATAAAAGACTATGGAAGAAATTCTGCAAATTTATTTGGTGACCCCAATTAAATATTTTGCAACTGAGGGCAAGACTGTTTTATAAACAAACAATGTGATTTATCGTTTAATTACAGTCTGGTGAACTCTCTAAAGGTATGGTCACTTCCACCCCGAGAATATTTGCTCCGTCTACACTTCACTTCTATCAAAACCCCGCCTGACGGACCAATTCAAGCACGCCTTTCCTGTGTTGGTGCAATCTCCAACTGGTTCTAACAGACTCAAGGTTGATTGTGCAGATGTGAATAGTTGGCTGTGTTTTAAAAATGGAAAAAAAAGTCATTATTCTAGCATATATTTTTGATATAGCATAACCTTGGTGCAGGATCCAATAAGACATTCTGCACTACATACTAGGAGGCTGTTCTTTGAAAATGATGTTTCTGCAGGAGTTCTTTTATGTTTTCAATCTTGAGAATACGTCTTTCAAAATAGAAATAACAGCATGCTAATCAATGCAAATAAAGGCGAAAATAAAATAATAACGTGAACACAGTATGTTCTGTCAGCATACAGACACTAACGAGGCATATTTATAGATCTCAACATTTGACAACTTAAACATATTAGAGGGAGGGAATAATACGGGATCCAGGCTTGTCTTTTTATTTTAATGCAATTTGGTGTCTCAATCAGAGGAAATGCACTAAAACATCAAGTGAATGTTTCACTCAGATGAGAAAAGTAAAAGCTGCTTTTAATCAGTTCCCTCCACAGCAGCTCTGTGACGGTTTCATTACAAAAAAAAAAAAAAAATCTTCTTTTTAAAACCTTATCTTTATACTTCTGGCAATCATTCCAAAGTTATGATAACATTTTATTTACCAGACTTATTTCTGATTTATGGGGATGCAGCAACAGACCGAGAAGCAACATGAGAAATCAGTCAGATTTTATTGAAAACTAAGGAAAAATAATAAAGTTACTTCCCAAACAATATTGAAAGAAGTCAATATAAAACTGACATTAGGTTTTTTAGAGCTATATTTCCCCACTCAATGTTGACATATGCTGTACTGTAGTTCAGTCAGCCAAGACACAAGGAATGGATTTTCAGTGTGTAGTCTCTGACCTCGTCAGTCCCCCTAAAAATACATTAAGATCAGCACTGAGGACATTAGGAAATGAGAATAATTGAACTTTCTTTATATACATAAAACAGGTAAGCAGAATTTTCTCTGTGAATGCCGGGCACAAAATTAGCAGCAGCATAAACTATAGAAGAGAAGCTCATTAGTTTAAATGTAGACAATACAAAGAATAGTAATACAAGCTGGCACATAAACAAAGAATTTAGCTGAATACAAAGTTATGTGGGGAAAAAGCCAAGTTGAGTCTCTGTGATTCCATATAGGGAGAATTTGGGAGAATTACAACAGACAGATTTGGTCAAAATCAGTGCAGCAGACGTATAATGCAACCAGAGATGGTTCAGAAAGAAGACGGCGCAGTGAGAGTCTATCTGTGTCACATGAGTTTCGGCACTGCCCCGCCCCTTTAGGAGACTAGCGGTATGTCCTGAGTCTATTAACTTCAATAGGAGAAGTGAACATGACCACAGACTATGACTGATTCTTTCACCTGATAGTCACCAAAGTAAATATTGGATTCATTTTTCAGAAGCCACATATCTTCCATATATTCTGACACTACAATTTTCAGACTGATAAATCAAGAGTTTGTTTGAGACCTTTCTCCGTCTCAGCAACAGAAATCTCGTGAGATCTGTCAGCAAACATTGCTAATGTTTGTGATGTTTAATATGGCTGTTAGCTGTGTAAATATCTAATGTTAGCAAAAGAAAATATATCACCCAATCTGCTTTCATCTGCTCCACACGACATTCACAACACTTCCAGATGAGATGGGGGGATGGGGAGGAGAGGTGAACACACCATGCCCACACCCACTTAGGAGACAGGAAGTGTATACTCTTTCAAACCATTGGCGGAGCTTGAAATACGTGTATATCTTTGTATAATAAAGTATCTTTGATGCAACTCAATAGTGTCTTTCGTTAGATTAATCCTGCCTGAGAAATGGCCATGTCTTTCAAACACTAATCCTTCGTTTGTAATGTGGATTTTTTGTAATTCTCCCAGACAACAATCTTGAAACACTAAATCAATAAACTCACTCATGGTACTCAAACACGAGTGTTCATATGTGACAAAAAGGAGACACTTTCAAGTGTCATCTGCTCACAAAAGCTAGTGAGTGGAGTAACCGGTCAACAAAAGCTATGACACTCAGTGGAATTGATTTGTCACACATACTGTAGAGATCCCAAGATAAGAAATACATTGCAATGCTAAATATAGTGGTATAGTGGTCAGTGGTATTGATATTTCACAACAATGTAAATCAATGGAGTTAAAATATAAAAATGTACCATTAAAAAAAAAGTCAACCATTACAAAAGAGTAAAGCCGAGACATCACCCACCAGCAGATCTGTGGGGGAGAAATCAAACATCCAGCAGTCTCTGCAGCCTTACAGCTACACACAGTATGGTTTGTGGAGAGAACAACCTCAAGGATTTCCAGGATCAGGAGAAGCCCTTTTGTGCTCACTGACGGCATCAGTAACGTAAGTCAGCTACGACAGGCCCCAGTGAGAACTATATAGGAGATCATGGGGTTGCCTTTTCAAGGCTGTATATAACAAATGGCACCATTTTAATTAAAGTAAGTTCTTCTTGAACAAAGGTGTTTTCCCAAGTTGGTAATAAGAATCATGCAAGGGCCGATTCTCTGCTCAACATGCCGGGGTACCTGCCCTCTTTACGGGCCTCCCAAACCAATGGGCCCTAGTTTAACTACTGTACTGTATATATCATACTCAGTGTCATGCAGTACATAGCCTATATACTGTACACACGCAATATCAAATATGCCATTACCTTATTGAGTTTTGACTTTTTCTTGACTTTTCTAAAGCTGCTATTTATCCTTTTTTAAGCTGTTTTGTGCCTTCATGTATTCTACTGTGTTATTATAATGATTTGATGACCTTGTGAAGCTGCAGTTAACTTATTCAGTTGCCCCAGTCAATGAAAGCCTGTGTCACATTGTATAAAATAGACAAAAAGAAGTCTCAGTGGGTCCTGCCCTCGAGTGTTAAACTGAATTGTAAATACAGAGTAAAAGAAATTGGAAATGGAAAACACAGACATTTAAATATGTATAAAGAAATCACAGATATTAAGCAATCAAATGATGAAGAATGAAGGTAAGAATACCTCTATTTGGTAAAAAAAAAGAAGGTAGAAGGTAAAAATCTTTTATGTGCAAGGCAGGTTGCTCGCTGTGAATACATTTGCAATTACAGTAAAATAGGTAATTTGTTGCACAATGGCCGTGAGAGAGGAAATCGTAAATGACTGCAAGATAAGGCAAATTGGATTAAAAATTGGTTTAAAATTGTAATATTTTTGATGACACCATTTGTTGAAAAAGATTTAAAACATCCGTCGGCCGATGCAATTTAGTACAACCTAAAATACATAATTGGTTTTTGTGCTTTATGAAATACAATCTCAAATGAGCAGGAATTACAATCCTATAAAATAAATAACAAAAAAATACTGCAAATTGATAACTACTCCAAGTATCTCACTTGTCAAACATATCCGGATTTGTTTATCAGCGTAAATAACTCAAGCTCAAAACCGTCATACACCAGTGGTGTATGCATTTAACTGAACTTCTCCGTCTGCACACCCTCTGCACACACAACTTAATCTTCTCCAAGGCTGTAGTGTATCCCACCAGTCATCTTAGCCCCCATGCAGGGCATGTGATTGAACTCTCCTGGGCGCATGCGAGGTGCAAGAGGCATGGAGCGCCAAGGTCCAGAAGCCACCCTGCAGCCTCCAGACAAGCAGGGCGCAGGTTAATGAAAACATCAAACAGCTTCCCTGTGGAGCCAAGATGAATAGAAAGCTGCCACGATGATCACGGCCCCCCCTCAGGACGCAGGCCTACAAAAAATGATCCGAACAAACAATAATCTGTTATTCAAGTAAACAAAAAACAGCACATTTGTAGAGGACATACAGTACACCATACTTCATCTTCTTTATGCTCTCACACCAAATGGAAATGTACCAGATGGATTCATTTCCCACCTAGCTTTTGAAGGCAAAAGATTACTTTCTCCCTTAGAGGAAGAAATGTTTGGTGGGCTCGTCATGCAAATATATAAATAAATATCTGCCTCTTCTGAATTTCCGGTCCATTATCTTCAGCATCTCATTTTCAAGAGAGCGCTCTCATTTCTACGATAGCTCAAAAAAATGAAAGAAGATATTATCTGAATTACTTTTTACTTTTTTTTCTGTGCAGTTTTAATAGTGGTCCTAAAATGTCATACATGCACTTAGTGTATATTACATAACGCATTTTAACAAATGGAATCCAATGAATAAAAGCTATTGAATGTCCTCCCACCATATCTGTCCCTCTTAATGGTGAGTGTATCGTCAGAGCACGTATAGTTTGTATTGTGTGTATGTGTGTGCAGAGATGAACATTATGTCAAGTGCGGTACAGTATATGCTTTATGATGAGGAGTGCTGTGTGTGGCAGTCTTAGTCTGATTATCTCAGCATGCAATTCTCTATTGATGAATACATTTACCAAAAACAGCATTGCTTTTGTGTTTAAAATCACGCTGCAATTAGAAAAATCTTTATATTCCAAATTGTATTTTCTATTGTTGCATAAAACAAACAAAAACAAACTGTCTGTCTTGTGATGGCTGACAAAAATTACAACTATTGTACACTACGTATAATATGATTTAAGGTGCAAGACGTGTGCTTCCTCTGACTAAATGGGAGCTCTGTTAAAGCCAAAGTTAGATATCAGCGAGGATATTTTGACTTATTTAAAAAAAAAGAAAAATCTCATTTGGTCTTATTTAACCATCCTTATGTTGGACTTGATCTATCAAAATGCAGTATACTACATAATTCACAAGAAATATGTGTAGCATTTTCTACCTACAAAGTTCAAATATGAGACATGTAACCAAAGCAACATTTAAAGCACTTAAGATAAAGATAACTACAATAAATCAGACATCTAAACAGTTTCACTTCATGGTCACATTAAAGCTGCAGTTGGTAACTTTTATAAAAAAATACTTTTTATCATATTTGCTCAAATTGTCACTATATCCTGACAGTAGTACGTGAAACATATAATCAGGTTCCTCTGCCTCCTTTTAGTGCTCCTAATGGCATTTGCAAGATTACACCGCACCCAAAGAAAGACCAATCAGGAGTCTCTAATGCAGTTGTCAATCAGTGCTCATGAACGCCGATCGAATGGTCAAATTAGGCAGCGCAGATCAAATATGAATCAATATTCTGTTACTGTAGTGCCTATTTCTCACCTCAAATGTTTTCAGAAACATATTTTTGTGTGCAGTTTAGCTGTAAAAATTAGAAAGTTCGCTCCGGCCGGTGGGCGGTGCTTGGTTTTGTCTCAACTGCTTTCAACATGGCGGCCGGGTCACAAACTTTCTCATTCAGCTTTCCTTTTCTCTCAACAGCTAAACAGTACACCAGAAGATGTTTCTGAAAACATTTGAGGTGAGAAATAAGCATTACAGTAACAGAATAATGATTCATATTTGATCAGTGCTGCAAAGTTTGATCGTTTGATCGGAATTCACGAGCAGTGACTGACAGCTGCGTTAAAGAGTCCTCGGCTCTGATTGTTTCACAGATTATCTGTCTCATGTACTTCTGTCAGGATATAGTGACAGTTTGAGCAAATGTGATAAAAAGTTATTTTTATAAAAGTTACCAACTGCAGCTTTAATCCCAAGGGGGTGAAAACATCAACACAATGATAATGATAATATGACAATATTTGACCATATGGTGAAATTATATGAGAAGGGACCATGCTGACTATGGCATTAAAACCTCACAGCCATAAAACATTTTTCACAGAAGACTTTTTGTAAATGTCACAGAAGAAAAGCACAGGTGTAATAAAACCAATGATAGCTGAATTCCATGTAGCTGCCTCAGTTTCAGGGTCCTGGTATTGTGCATGCTGCTGGCTCAATGTCACACTGTCATGGCTTACTGGGACACTTGAAGAGGATAGAGCCACCACTAATGTGATTATTAACATTTATGCTTTTCCTACTGTGACAAGTCAAAATGTGTGCTGTGAATAAAGTCTACTGTGTTAATTGGCGATTAAAAAAAACAATTCATACTGTAGATTTTAAAGCTAAATGTCTGATTTGTCAAAAAAAAATCCATATAGATGTAATGTAACTCTAAAAGTGTTAATGTCCGATCATTATATATGCTTTGGTTTTCTAAAATTGTATACAGAACTTCGTAGATGTCCTTTTTTTAGTGAGTTGTTCATCTTTTTTATGATACAGTAGAAGAAAGATTTTATTTGTTGAGTTTAGTGAGGGGTGACATAAAATCTGATCTCTATCTTCAAGTGACTCTCGAACTTTGTCAGATCAAGTATTCAAACTAACACACCCCATTCACTTTTTGACAGTTAACATGAAATGCAATTTGCATTAATATCACATTTTCTATACATTTAAAAAAAAACCTCTTCAACCTCTCTGCTGATATTCTCTCTATAAACATTCATCTAAATAATGATTATAACTGTGAAGATAACTTTTTATGTATTTTTCCTCTTAATTTTTGTGCCAACCTACGCTATTTCAGACTCGGCAGTGCGGCAAGGTCACTTAGAAAGATTGTTATGAGGCAGACTCTGTAGAAGCACAGAAACAGCCATCGCTGATGCTCACAGGGACATTATTAAAGCTCAGATCATCACTTTCACCTTGTGGTTGCACCTTTGGGACAATTTCCCGCTGCCCTCTGTGGTTATTGGTCACTGCAGATTGTATCATTTCATTCGACTAAGTGGAAGTCAATCTGGAAAGCCTACTTTGGACCCCTTTGGCTACGGAGGAATGGGGAGTTATGTGAGCACAAAAATCCCTCTGTAACACATAAATCAACTCTGCAAGGCACCTCGCTTTTTCTTAATTATTCCTATTAGCAGCTGAAGCGTCTGAAGCATGTATCACTGTCTTCGGAATCGACTCAGCAGATTGACCAGGATGTGAGGAGTGACTTCTAATAGCACGTGTGTTATCAGGAGGTAGAGGAGAAAGAGGATAATATTCATCCACGTCTTCATTTGTTAAACCTGAGCGTTAAGCGTTCTCTGTAATCCTTGTGATTAAGAGGAGTTTGCTATGAATAAAGAATAAAAGGTTCTCAATAACCTTCTTCAAAAGCCGTCCTCTACATGTCAATAGGAAGCATTAATACAGACGAAGCAGATGCACCTGATACACCTTGGATAATATTGGTTTTAAGGCGGGAGAGGACAAGAAGTGCATGATAACTCTTTCTCCCTCCGCTGGTCAATGATCCTTACTCATGTGGAGCATGGCAATCAATAGGAACACAGAAGCTTCAGTTTTCAGTAGCGCAAAACTGATTCCAAGATTTATCTGGTTAATTAGCTGGAAGAAAAAAAAATACTATAAAAGATGCAATCATCCCGTCCTCATCCTCGTTCTCCCCTTTACATTTTCTCTCCATTACATCAAAAGATTTAATAATTGCCTTCGAGCTCTCTGTGTGGAGAATCCAAATAAACACTGGATAATGATGAAAAAAAAGACAGGAAAACATGACCGGAGTCTCCTTAATAACAGTCACAATTTTGGTTGTTTATTTAATAGAAGGATTATGATTAAAATCAAGTGGTAATAGCATTATGAAACAGTTTTTGTGGCTGGATAGAAGAGGCAATTAGATGAGCGTTTTCTATGCATAAAGTATCTTGTGATGTTAAAAATCTATTGTTGGTATTTGTGGATTTAACTTATAATTTCATTGTCAGATAAGCCAACACAGCTGACACAGAATGTTGTCGGATCATCCCTCTTAACTGTAGAATCATAATGCAAATAAATAAGCAAAACAATGCTTCTCCAACTAAACTAAATCCGATGTAATAATGCAATCAGGCCTTAAGATTGCAGATCGATTGCCTCCACATGGCTCTCAACATGGCATTGTTTGCTGCTATAGTAATGCTCTGAATCCCGTATATAGAGCCTTTAAGGACTTAGGATTGAAAGATTTCTTGAATCCTTATCGAGAGTGAAACAGCCAACTATATGACAGCTGAGCAAACTCCATCTGTTGTCAAAGATCATTTTATGTTCCGGAAAAATAAGAGGACCTTGGCGTCCAATTGACCCCCGTAGTTACTGTTGTTAGGTCGGACAAGCTTGACAAAAAGAAACATATTTCAACATACTTTGAGGCGGCACGAAGCAGAGATAATATAAACAAAGGAATGAAATCAGACAAAATCCTGCAGGTTTACCAGAAATGCTTCGCCTCGCTGCTCCACCGGTCCCCGCTGGGAGCCAACACTGCCACCACGCTGCTGGAGGCACAGGCCGTAATGCTGGGCCCACTGGAGGGAAGGGAGGCACGTGGGGAACCAGAACCAGGTCGGGGCAGACTGTTGGACCCTGCTGCTGCAGTAAAAAGAGAGATTTTCTAAAGGGACTTTGGTGCTCGGAAACACTACCGCTATTGTCCACAGGGACCACCTTTGAACAGACATAGAATATGAAAGTATAACCCCGCTATAACCCAATCGGAAAGGGAAAAGTTGGTTCCAAGCTTGCTAAACAGTTATTGGAGCACAGAGCAAAAAGGGGCGGGACTTAGGAAGGGTCGATTATTTTGTCAAATGTCTTTATTCGTGTGTTGTGTGACCAATCTACCAACCAGTTTACTCAAAGTTTGCCACAGCTGAGAGCACTTAAAGTCTCCTCTTTGGAGTTCTTGACCACTAGTAGCGCTATGGAGCAATGTTTGTATGCAAAGTCCCCGTTTTGTTTGTATCGTGCACAAGAGGGGTTGTACCACGAAGCAAGATTAGTGGGTTAGCGAGGTATGTTTAGCCTAAAGTCAAAGTTTTCTATGTCAGGAAGGTGGCTTTCTTTCAATTAACCTGGCTAGATCGCCATGATAACTTAAGCTGCATGCCTAACCAGGTTATGTTCAGAGTTTCAGAATGAAAACGGCTCTAAAAAGAGCCTTTCATTAATCAACTCCTTCGGAAATAGCGTCACCCTTCTTGCTAAAGGCCGTGGACGGCGGTGACAGAGCTGTAAGAGGTCCTCTATAGAGCGAGGGAGAGTTTAAAGACCGACTGATTCCGTTGGTTTTTCCTGACGATATTGAGCGATACAGATTCTGAGCTGAGGGAATGCGTTAAATATGCAAACTTGTTGAGCCGTAACGTTAACGTTAGTAATCATTCTTCAGAGACTCTGAGCTCTGTCCATGCAATCCACAGTGGTTGAATGTTGAAGCTTGTTCAATCCACCACGGCTATACACCCAAATTAAACTCTTAACCTTAAATACGACAGTCTGATTAACCGGTGTTTAGACAGTCTCTTAGTAAACAGCAGCTTCGCAGTCTGTATCCAAAGCTCGTTTTGATCAGCCTGACTGCAGTGGCACACATCTCTACGTCATGACAGGCCTCTCTGGAGGAGTGTTTGCATCTCTTATAGCACCAAGGTGACTTCTGCTGTGCGCTGCTATGCTGAATGCAACCCCGTGATAAGATAAGAGAGGGGCATAGAGTTACTGCCCCAGAGATACAAGCTAAAGAGGAACCAGCTTAGTAAGCACAGCACTTCGGTCCTATCTAATGCCTGTGTGAGAATTTACTGTGGTGTCAGTCTATTCATAGGTTTGAGACTGTTTCCTCAGGTCTATCTGAGAATTGCATCGCAAACAGCAGTATAATGTAATGTCAGTCAAAAGTGTAGGTTTGGTTAGAAAACTTCACAATTTCACATTTTTTTTGCTGCAGCATTATGCACAGATATGCACAGTGAATTCATTTAAAAATATTTGGCAAATAAAGACTCTTTTTCAAGGTTATTGTAGCTGGTAACATAATTTTAAAGCACTTAGATTGTGTGAGTTGGTGGTTTATATATTGCTAAGTGCTTTTAGGTTAGAAACTAGAGATAAGAAGGATAAAGACACAAGTCTGTTTCACGTCGCTGTGAAGTTGAAGGATAGTAAGGGACTGTATGAAAATTACGTTATTAATATGATCTCACTACACTCAGATCAATTCTCCCACACAACACGTGGATCAGCTGGTCATCTCACTGTTATAATGTAATGCCAGCCGATTAGACTCTTGTCAGGCTATTAAATAGGCGTTATTGGTTGCTATAAGCACCATAGATGTGGGTCAGTAGGGGCCTACTACACCCAATATTAGGTTTTATCATCTATTTAGATGATAGATCACCAAAAGGAGGTATAAAAGAACAAAACAGCGACCTCTAGCGATAATGCTGCCAGGTCAGAATGTGTTGGTATTTGTGTTTTATTTATTATTACGTTTATAACAACATGATCAGAAATTGTCTGTGTGGCCGCTCAAAATGTATTAATACAATATTTCTTCATGAGTCATGGTGGACACTACACGCTTGACACACGGAAGAGGTTTAAATTGGTTGCAATCTGCAACCTCACCACTAGATGTCACTAAATCCTACATACTGTTCCTTTAATGGAACAATAATTTAGCCACTGATGTGCACATTAGAAGTGAAATGCAGACACAGAAATAAAAATCCCCTGCTTTCTCTCAAAACTGACACTACCTTACCTTCAGCGAAAAGAAAATTACAATGCCCTCCCCCTTTTTCTGACCCCTACTCCCCCATTTATTATTTTCATAAACTCCCTAACAGCAGTAAAGTGCCCACAAACAAGTGCAAAATGTAGTTCTGTTGTATAATCAACTGTTCAAGTACATCAACTATTGGCTATGCTTTGCAAAGTACCACTCAGTAAGTCAGTGAACTATTTTCACACATTGTATTGAGGACTGAGATGGTGTGCTCCTCTGCGGGGTGGTGTGATACTGATGATGTAACACATGACGACTCAAGAGACGTTTTATATTAAAGATGGTATTTTGCTCGCTAATTTTCTATGTAACAAGGAACTCACTGTTTCAAACCACAAACTAGAGAGACGGCAAGAAGCCAGTGAATCCATGAACAATAAATCAAGGGTATAGGGAGGTTTGATGTTTCATCTTCTCTCATCTCCTCCCACTCTTTTGACTCTTCTCCCAATACATTTACTACAGGAAATTGAAAAGCCAAAAGCAAGAGTGTTGCCATGCTTGTACAGCAGCGTGCTAATGCTCAGAAAACAGTTTGAATTATGAAAGGCTGAAGGGGTTTTCATCTGTGGACCCCCCTGTATGCCCCTGAAATCAAAACTGAAGGACCACAGCTCACTCACATTGCTGTCATTGTACTGAAGGGCAGCATTCCTCACAGTAAAGTTTGATTTTGTTGCTGCCGTGGCTGGAAGTAATTTTCAGCGGCGCAGCAGGAGGTGATTGGTACAATGGCCGAACAGAACATGTTAGCCTCTGCCTGACAGCTAGAGTATTGCTCGAAATTGCCAGCAAGTAGAGCACAACTGTGTCAGAGGGTAAGGTGCAGCGTGGCGGCAGTCAATAAGCCAGCTGTCTCTCGGACTGAACCAGAACATCCTTTTCAGATGAAACATTTTGTTCGTGTCGTGAGCGTCTTGTTTTTTGGGATGGAAAGAAATCGCACAGTTTGTACCAGTTGGAGTTGAGTTGGTCTGTGTAAGTGTAGATTGATATTAGCATAACAGACTGCACTGACGGCCTCTTATTAATTCAATTAATTAAATGAAGAAAAGCAGGTGCTTAAGTGTAATTCGATTGTGATTGAAGTAGGGCTGTCAATCGATTAAAAATGTAATCGCGATGATTGTCCATAGTTAATCGCGATTAAACATAAATTAAGTACATTTTTATCTGCTCAAAATGTACCTTAAAGGGAGATTTGTCAAGTATTTAATACTCTTATCAACATGGGAGTGGGCAAATATCCTTTCTTTACGCAAACGAATGTATATATTTATTATTGGAAATCAATTAACAAAACAAAACAATGACAAATATTGTCCAGAAACCCTCACAGGTGCTGCATTTGGCATAAAACAATATGCTCAAATCATAACATGGCAAACTGCAGCCCAACAGGCAACAACAGCTGTCAGTGTGTCAGTGTGCTGACTTGACTATGACTTGCCTCAAAACTGCATGTGATTATCATAAAGTGGGCATGTCTGTAAAGGGGAGACTTGTTGGTAGCCATAGAACCCATTTTCATTCACATATTTTGAGGTCAGAGGTCAAGGGACCCAATTGAAAATGGCCATGACAGTTTTTCCTGGTTGGTATCAATGGATTCCTTATGTTTCTTAGTTTCATATGATATCAGTATCTTCATCTTAGATTTAAAACTGAGCCTGGTACCACTTCTGAAAGAGCAATTGCGTTAAAGTGTCAAAAGAATTAGTGGCGTTAAAAACTAATTTGCGTTAACACGTTATCATCACATTAACATTGACAGCCCTACTTTGAAGGGTTTGTTGAAATTGTAACCACCATATAATCCTGAGGATTGTGTGTTTCACTACCAACAAAACAACTGAAATAAATGAGTTACCACAAAAAAAGCGTGATTTTTCAGTCGTATGTTTCACACTGTAAGTCAAATTCCTATATTGTGATGCTCAAAACAAGATGCTTCTTTTGTAATAAGAAGAAAGAGCAAAAGGTTAGCTGTTAGACACACTGTGACTGAGACTGCCTGTGGCCCAGCAGCACAGTGTACGCTTTTAAAAACGCATTAATGTAACTCTTAAAGTAATGACTG
The DNA here is from genome assembly GCA_916701665.1 of Sebastiscus tertius. Classification (NCBI taxonomy): domain Eukaryota; kingdom Metazoa; phylum Chordata; class Actinopteri; order Perciformes; family Sebastidae; genus Sebastiscus; species Sebastiscus tertius. Next base: position 43,282 of record CAKAOH010001505.1, on the reverse strand, counting down.
TCTCGGTCTGCATCTGTTTGCTCGTCTGTCTGTCTGTCTGTGAGAGGTGTTATCCCAGACACCTCAGTCATTTTAAGATACGGTGGGAGCGTGATGCATTTCCCCACTTTTTTTTTCTGACATTTTCATCAAGATTACAATGACGAGCCCAAGGAAGCCGCTTTTACACATAGAGTATAACCAATGTGACATATTTGTTAGTGGTGTTACCTCCAGAGGGGCTCTGCATCAGTCATGAAGGATGACATGTTTACTTTTACCAGAGGAGAGTTTTGAGAGCAAAGAAAGCTGGAAAGGAAACTGTGTTATGCCAAAAGTGTATTTCATATCGACCTCACAGTATTTCCACCTGTTCAGACTTTAGCATTCAGTTGGATGCCAATCTACAATTATATTTTAAAGGTTCACACATTTCTTGTTTTTTCCTTAAACCTTCAGTAGGCAGATTTTTTGGCATTATTGGGCAAAAATTCCATAATTACCTTTCAGCATATTGTAATTCAAGTGCTCTGAGAGAAAGCTAGACCTCTGCACCTCCTCATGGCTCTGTTTTCAGGCTTTAAAAAAATCTAGCTCGTGACGGAGTACTTTGGCCAATCACAGGTCATTTCAGAAAGAGAGCGTTCCTATTGGCTGTTCATTCAATGGACGCAGCTGTCAATCACTCCTAAACTCCGATCAAACGTTCAAACTAGGCAGCGCTAATGAAATATGAATCAATACTCTGTTACTCTAATGCCTATTTCTACCTCAAATGTTTTCAGAAACATCTTGTAGTGTACTGTTTAGCTGTAAAATGAGAAGGTTTTCTCTGGCTGGTGGGCGGTGCTTGGTATTTCCTCAACTGATCTCAACATGGTTGCAAATCACAATCTTTCTCATTTTACAGCTAAACAGTACCACAAGATGAATCTGGAAACATTTGAAGCGAGAAATAGGCATTACAGTAACAGAATATTGATTCATATTTGATCAGCGCTGCCTAGTTTGACCATTTGATCGGAAATTGCGAATGATTGACAGCTGCTCAGAGACGGCAAGGCTCCAGCTCAGCTCTGATTGGTTGTTTTCCTCTGTGAAATCTTGCAGATGCCATTAGGAGCACCGGAGGACACAGAGGCACATGATTTTTCAGATTACCTGTCTCATGTACTACTGTCAGGATATAATGACCGTTTTATAAAACAAACTTTTTTTAATAATATTTCCTCCATTTCTACACAATGCAGCTTTATTACCAGAAAAATCAATTTACAGCACACGTCTTGACAAAAGATACACACATGCAATCCACTAATAATTGCAGTGTCAAAACCCAACAATTGTGGTTCTGATTAAACAAACACACGGGAGGTGCAGTCAAATGAAAGCTTGCATAGATTGCCCTTCAGATAAATACTTGAAAGTGTGATAATGACAAGCCTTTTGAGTTATTAGTGGATTTTATATAGTAAGTGCTCCGTGTCATAAAAGCCGTTACCTATGTTGATCTCCTCCCAGTGAACAAACAAACACCATGAAAGCAAACTTTCCAACCCCTTGATGTCGAGATTCTGTTTATGCGATGCGGTGGGTGAATAATTTCCTCATTCGTCAACCTCTTATTTACACAAACAAAACAGACGCACGGAGCTGCACAGCTGCGAAGCCTTTTCAAATCAACAAGTTGAATATTGGAATATTAGTTTTATTGTTCCTCACAGCAGACTCAGTTTGGTATGCACAGGTGTTTACTAAGCACCAGTGAGAATTAAATGAGTTGTTTCACTCGCTTTATCTGGATTAAATATTTATCATGTGCACATTTGGAGGAACTACAAGACACACAAGAGTCAGCAGCCGACAGACACATTCTCTTTAAACGGCATTACTAACTAATTACTGCAGATACGCAACCGCTTTGCCTCAGATTCATATTTCTTTGACTCAACACAAATGGTACAAACACGTGTATCAAATCAGAGATCAAGTCTATCTCCGACATATTCAACATAAAAGGGCGTGTAAATGCATTAGTGCTTCGCTCCACCACTCCTTTAGTGATTCTTCTCAGTTTCTCTAGTTAATTATTGATCTGAGCAGTGTTTAGAGCTGTGAATAATTAACAGGCCAGTGTTGTGGCTGTCAGAGCGGGAGCGATCACAGCAACATGTCAAAACAATATTGAGAGAAGTCTTAAATTATGCAGTGCTGCAATCGCGCTCATTTAGGTGTCCTCTGACCAATTTCTGCTGTATCAGTAAAGAGCTGTGAACAAATGCTTCACACAACACAACACTAGGCATGCGGTAACATAAGTGTCTTACATTAAATTATGTTGCCTTTGAAAAGGGTGCGATGAAAGTAAAACGATGCACTGACACACACACACATGAGCCTCAGTCCACATTTGAATGCATTAATATAATTGACAACTTCCTTTCATTGTTCCTACCGTAACTGTTGAGTCTGCAAAGCCAATTATTATAGACTATTCTCCATTTTCAGTGTTTGTTTTTTCTCTCTTCTATCCAAAGGACTTTGGTTGCGTTTCATTGTTTGCCACACTATTAAGAAAATACAATATATTGATATAATATAATTACTAGCATAATTGATTTAAAAAATGTTCTAAATTGCCAGGCAGAAAATGCAGTTTTTTCAATTCAATATACCTCAAAATACAAAATACATCCACCATCAGCACTGAAACATGCAGATCACTAGAGTTACTGCCTTGAGCTTGTGTGCCCCCGCCAATCAGTCAAGTTTCAGTTTACATCCATGTCTGTCCAAAATGTCATCATTTCATTTTATCTTGTTATACATTTGTGTGAAATTCTCATAACTAGCATATAAATTCTTGAGTTATGGCCAAAAATGTGTTTTGTGAGGTCACAGTGACCTTGACCTTTGACCACCAAAATCTAATTAGTTCATCCTTAAGTTACCGTGTAGTGGTGTATAGGTATGCATGCTTTCTCTATGCCACCACTAACCGTTCAAAACATTAAATACAGTATACAAGACAAGACTTTTTATTCTGACATACTAACAAGTGTTTGTATTTGCAAGCAGGAGCGTCACAGTTTTGGCCAGAAGCCCATCCACCTTCCAGAGTTGATCCTGGACAAACACAGCTAACACACTGTTAACCTCACTAAAGATGATAACGATCCACAACACAACCTTGGTCCTCAATATTCAACAGGTTTTAGGCAAGGCAAGGCAGATGTATTTATACAGCCCATTTCATACCCAAAGACAACCCGATGTGTTTTACAGATTACACAAGAAACAAATGATTAAAACAATAAAGATAAGCAAGCAAATACACACAGACGAGTAAAACAATAAAAACAAAAGAGCAAACAAACACACACAGAATAAAAACAATAATACAATAAATTTTATTTAAAAGGAAATGAATAAAAGAAGTGGTAAGCAGGTAGGTCTTTAGCTTGAATTTGGATGTAGTCAGCATTGTCTCAAGTCTCTTTTGGCAATTTGTTCCCCATTTGAGCAGCATAGTAACGGCAGATTCACCATGTTTAGTTTTGACTCTGGGAACAGCCAGCAATCCAGAACCAGCTGGCCTGACAGGTCTGCAAGGTTCGCACTCTGTCAGGAGATCTAGGATCAAGTATCTCGGACCTAAACCGTTCAGTGATTTATGCACAAGCAGTCAAATTTTGAAGTTGATTCTGTGAGAAACTAGTTACAGTCAAATATTGAGTTAAATAGTTAGAGTTAGAGTTAATATGCTGAGCCTTTGTGGTCCTTGTTATAGGTACCTATTATGTTTCTGATTCAACCAAACTCAATCCAGCCCCGACAAATGAAGTTTACAGTTTACAGTTCTTGCTCATTACTGTGGTGATCCACATACATAAATGAGAATATTTAAGACAAAGTGGGGATGACTGTCAGACACTTTTTTAAGTATATGTCATTTCTATACACTAACCTTATACTGCAATCTTTTAATTTAAGACAGCTTCTTGATGCACACAAAGAGTTTGCTTCAAGTCATGTTTTAAAATAATTTGCGGAGCGCGCACACTTTAAGAAAGCTCAAGGCATTACTGACTGATCTAATCTGAGCACACAGGGAAACAATATGCTGCCATGTAATTAATTGGTTTTCTTATAGCAGTATACGTAGATTAATAGCCCTGAATAGAGTTAAAGCAACAGCATACTGAAGTGAAGGAGACCAGAGTTCCTGACTATTTGAGCTGATTTAAGGAGCTAAACAGGCGCCATGAGTCATTTCGTACGCAATAACAACGCTTTTGTTGCTTTTGGCATCTCATGTGTATGTGATGTAGTCTGTACTGACTGCAATACAAACGCATCTGCGTAAATATGCTACGCTCAGAGCGTAGTGACGTAGAATAAAAGGCGAGTGTGAGGTTCGTGTTGTTGAGTTATTTCAAAGTAGTGATGTTTTTGACATGTACTTATGTTACGTTGTTTACGTACATTTTTTACTTAATTACATACTTATTTTCAGCCCAACCACGATGTTTTTCCTAAACCTAACTAAGTGGTTTTGTTGCCTAAACATAACCACAACCATTTCCCGGTAACAACGTGGCGTTAAAAGACACTTCCCATAAGATTGGGTTGGTCTTTGTTATGACAGAAGAAATTCTGTTTCTGACTCATTCTGTAAATGAATACAGGACTTCAGAGGTATGCCGGAAAAAGAGAAGATACTCTACAAGGATATCTGATTGATGAACTTGCTTCCTAAAAGGGAAGTATTCTTATTGTACATCTATATTTCAGTGCAGATAATACCCGTTATATTTCTGACATATTATTGAATGGTGTTCTTGTTTCATACCACAGAGTTTTCTCTCAGGCGAGTACAATTCATAGTGACACACTGATCTATCTCTCATTTCATGTACAACCAGAACACTGAACACTTTGACACTGATCATTTATATGAACGTCAGTGGCTGTAAGTCTGACGCGCTGCAGCTATCGGCGGTGACAGTCTCGAGGCAGCGTCATCCTAAAATGGAAATCAGACAGCTCCGAGAGCCGTCATCCTGCTTCGCTCCTCTCACAGACAACATTTAATCACACAGCAGATTGTTCTCGCTGTTCACTGTAAATATGTTTTTGAGTAGTTACCATTTTCCACTTTGTAATTACAGTGAAAAAGATGTAAACCTTACTGAACATAATAATTTTCCACAACACATTTAGATTTAAAAGCATTTTTGTGATGTATCTTCTTCTATTTTTTTTTTTATTACTATCCATTATTTTTCTGGCTCAACATAAAACTTTATTAAGTGTCTCCCAGTGAAGAATTAATGAGTTTGATGAGTTGAGAATATTGTTTTGACATGTTGTTGATGTTTTAGTTGATGAGAATACAAAGAAAATCCATTGTCTAAACTATGCACCAACACTTCCAGCATTGGTTGATGCATCATGAGTAATCAGTGTTGCCTACACCAGTCAAGTAAAATCAAGTAAACAGACCTACACTCAGTTTCGTAAGTGGTGTTTTAGAGGGCACTTCTTGGCATTTACTTTCTCCCGCAACCTCCTTCCCTCGTGTTGTGTGTGCTTGTCTTCCTTCTGCAGGGCTCCTGAGTAGGATGCACATAGAAAGTCATATGCCAGATTTCTTTTTTAGATGTCTTTTATTAGCAGCTTAATGATTCCCCTCAGCTCACCAACATTACATAGTGTTTGTCTTTTGGGAGTTTTATTTTAGCACCTGGCATTGCTTGTCATCAGACCTGGCTCCAAGTATGTACAGTACAAGAAATTCGATTATATGGTAAGACAAAATATTAAGATCAAACTGTTCTAACACAACCATGTTAGGCTGCTTAACTTACATACGTCTTCGTATTTTAAAGAGTGTGTTTCACTTAACGTTAAAATATAAAGTAAAAAGATTTTTTAGGATGAGGACTAATTGATGCACTCGGTAAACTTAGCGCTAAATGTTTCCAAATCCAATAAAGAGCAAGATAGAGTTGTTAACATTACCCTAAACTCTGATAGCATCCGGAACTGGCTCCTATGATTGGATAATCTGTCTGTTGCGTCGGTGATTCTTACTTCGATTTATAGTAATAGCTGCAATTTATTTCTAGTACTACATTATTGTTATTCTTTGATTACCCGTGACTTTATTTGACTCATGAAGTGCTTCCTACAGCTGTTCTATGTATTTCTACGGCAGTTTTCTCTCAGCAGAAGCTAATCTGGGGGGAATAAATGGCAAAGATTGAGAGCTGTACATCCAGTGTGTATACGGCATCCCCCATGGATATATAGGAAGACGAATAAACATATGGTTCCCAGCGGTTTCCTGGTGCCAGGCCTGCTGGTAGCTGGCTGCACAGATGTCTGAGCGCGGGGAGGGGGAGCGGGGCAAAGAGACCATCAGCCCAACCACCTAACTCGACACACTGACATATGGACTGCCTGTCAATTGCAATTATTAATTTGATATTTCCCAGCCCCATGAGCGTGGCACAACATGCTGCCCAGAGTCAGTATAATCAAATTACCGGAGCATAAGTAATGGCTGGCCATACACCACTGCTTCCCTTGACTCAACTTTTAATTCTGCCGTGCTGGCTCTGTGGGTAAAAAATAGGATATATTTGAATTGATAACTGCAGACAGTCCTCCAGAAGGGTGTGTTCATTGCTTGCTCGGTGGGGTGGATACACACATTGTTTTGGGTGCAGTAACCATTGCTTTAGGGATGGATTTTGCAGTTGAATAAAGTTTAGGGTGAGAAGGACATTCTGAGTCCACTTAATTCTCTGGCCTTCTAATATCCAGGAAAATGTACACACCTACAGCATTGTATTACTTTGTATTTGTTTATTTGTTTCTCTTCATACAATACCCTGCAGAATAAAGTGTTCAATAAGAACAAGAAACTTCATTGCAGCAGCACTTTTTGAAGCAAAGTGACATGATTCTTTACGGACCAAAAAATGTCGATAACTAGAATTAAATAAAGAATGAAGAAACAAAAGGGCTAGAGAAGAATAAAACAGACACAGACTGAAAACAAGTGAGACTAGCCAGGTGAACTTCCCCTTCTTCAGTCCATCATCCTGACTGTAGTGTGCACTACTCAACCCGATCTCACGGGAGGGAGTATAAATGACATTACACGGACATTCCGCGTATCATGAGTAAACATTTTAGCCTTTTCACGTGTCATTTGTACGCCACACCAACATCCGCAGTTAGGTTTAGGTAAGAAAACCACTTAGTTAGGTTAAGGAAAAATATCATGATTGGGCTTAAAATAAGTACGTAAACACAACACAACTACGAAAAACACCTCACAAACGTTACTAAAAACACCTGACAATCGTCATGTGACTCAATATCATAACTTACAAAACAAAACTCCAGTCTCGAAAACCTGTCTCTGGTTAAAAGTCATCGGAATCACCATCTTTCTCGCTTTTTAGACTACACCGCTAACTCTTACTGTAGCATTTATTCGCAGATGCATTTACATTGCAGTCAATGCAGGATACATGGCGCACAAATGACACATGTAAATCAAGAAAAGCGTTCTTATTGCACGCTAAATACCTTGCGCATTATCGTGGCATTCATACGCCTTTTTGTGCAAACGGGCTGCCCTATAGTATATGAGGACAGGTGTAAGGGTTTGTGGGTCTTAATTGCAATTAATTTGCGTTCTAATTAACCGGATTCTCAATCTTTCCTCACCCAATAGTTTTGCAGAAGGATTTAATGGTTGATTCTAGCAGCTTAAGCCCCTCCGTGTATGGGGTCTCCATTGTTTTATCCTTCAAATCACTCCAACTACTGTTATTCAATTAGTACTACAACTCAAAAACTACCTCCCTCAACCCCTCTCAGTAATTACAGAACAACTCTGCTCACAGGTGATCCCTGCGCTTACTGCTCGGCACCCCATCGCTGGCATTTGGACGGTGATCATTACTTGAATGAGTTAATGCAGGTATTTCACCTACGCTCTCACATGTTAGCCTTGTTCCGCTAGATTAATCCCAATCAATATTAATTAATGCAAATCAATGCAGTGCAATCTTTCTCACCCTCGGAGGAGTGGACCAAACTAATGAAATTAATGAAGTGCAGTGTTGGAGACTTTGGCCATCACCCTCTGGTGTTGTGCAACATCTGCTTAGTTTTTTGGGCACAGGGCAGGACTAACAGTACAGTACACAGCTGTGCTTTGGGAGGGCTTCTTTGTCGTGATTTATGGTCCTGTTTCTCCTTTGAGGGTACACTCTCCCAACTAGAGGACAAATATTTATTGTACTAAGCCATATGTTTTTTGATGGAATTTAAATAAAGCTCAACAAGGAAGAACACTAATCAGAGCCAACAGATTAGCAGGAGACTACACCAAACATGCAGCTCTTCTTGAGTCTCTAATACAAATTTGACTGCCAAGGACATTACATCCTCAAGGGAAATACCCCCCTAAAAATTCTTGCCTGCCTAGAATTTCATTTTCCTGCTATAAGGTTTATCAATAAGTTGTTCAAGCATGCCCTGCTCTGCAAATGGAGTGATGATTACTTGTGCAGACTTCTAATTGCCTTGTAAATGAGAGCAGAATTACCAATACATCAACTCGAATCCAATGAACTGTTTGTTGGCTCAGAACCACGGAGTCTAGACAACCCAAATAATACAAAACTTCTGGAAAGGTCTAGCTGCAAGGTTAGAAATCCTATTTGACAGAGACAGTGATTAGATCACAACAGTTCAATATCAGCCCTTGTCTTTTCTTGTTAGTTAAGTTTCCTTTGATAGGATGTCAGCATCGGTGGCTGAAAAACACATGACGCCTGTGACATCCTAACATATTGTTCGATTGTGAGTGTGAATAGCACCCTGACAAGGTGCCAGACCCTCTTCACAGCTTCTGTTTCTGTTCATGGCGCTTGACAGTAGCATCTGTTGCCATGTGTGGTACACTATAGGCCTACTGTACATTATTATACTGTGAGCAGATTCTTCTATTGTCTTACCATAAGGGACAATGTACATCTATTCCTGTTCCTGCAGTTATCGATTCAAGAACAGGTGGTAGATTGATAGATAGGTAGCCTTAAAACAATTACACAAAATTAATAGAAATATATAGATAAAAGCTAAGAATAAAAATAAAAATAAAAAACCCAATTCTAAGGAAGCACAATTATCCCAAATTAAAAGCCTGATTCAAAATATAGGTCTTTCATTTCAACTATATAGAACATCTTAAACGTGAAAGATGACTTTAAAGATCGAAACGATCTAATCTAAAAGGTATAATAATTTAAAAAAGATTAGTAAAAAGATTAAAGAAAAAAAGATAAATGATTTAATGGACTTATATTTAAGACATGTATCAGATTTTCATCGAGTTAGAAATGGTCCGACGTTGGTCCTAAAATGAAAGATTCACCCTGTCTAAGTTTATTTCACAACAATGACCAGTTCTCTGTACATTATCCCGTACATATATAACCAGTTTCAGGGGATTTTTGTTTTGTTTTAATTTTTTTCTGTAGAGGTGACATTCATTTCACTTCAGATAATTGTTTCATGTGGTGTGTTTTTATTGTTCACAAGATACTACTTTGTATTTCGCTTAGTAATTCACTTATATGTAACACACTTTAAACAATGCAACAGCTGGAACAACAGGGAAGATGGAAATTAAAGAAATTACATGTCATGTTTTGTTACCAATGATCTGAAAATCTGTGTTGATTTTGTTCTTTTAATCTCTTCGTTTTGACTCATAAAGATGTTCAAACTATAGAATTAAAGTTACCTGGTGGAGTTTTTTGACCACTAGTAGCGCTGTGGAGTAATGTTCCCCATTTGTTTGCACTTGCACAAGGACACAGATGCACACACGAAAGCATGCGTGCCATGTGATCCACGTCCTGCCATAGGTTTCCCACTACATAAAAGCATCCAAGTAAGGGTTAAATAAGCAGCAACTGGACTTGGTTTGGATTCTTGAAGACGTTTCACTTCTCATTCAAGAAGCTTCTTCAGTTCCCCTACCATTCAGCCAGAACTGAAGAAGCTTCTTGGATGAGAAGTGAAACGTCTTCAAGAATCTAAACCAAGTCCAGTGATGCTGATTTAACCCTTACTCGGATGCAATGACCTGGATGACTGAGAACCTTCACAAACATATATAAAAGCAGTGAAGAAGAAGACTGCTAGCAAGCAAACATGGATGTAAATAATGCATGATTTAAAATATTCAAAGAAAATCGGTTTTGCAAATGTTTTATGAGGAAGGAAATGCACCGAGTGACCCAAAGTGGGCCGGTACTCTTCTCTGCCCACTGGGCGCTGTAATTTATTGATACAATGTTCACGTCCATTTTGTAAAATAATTAGTGAACTGTTTGTTATTATTTATTTTATTTATTTGTGAACAAATATAATTAATTAAACATTAGGTAAATGTTTTCTGAATCCAACATTTCCAGGAGAATTAAATGTCCAGACTGTGGTATGTGTAGATAAAAAAATAATTATTTGCCTTTAAGCTTTTTGGGCGTGATCGAGGTTATTGTAATAATAAGGTTCCAAAATGAAGAATAGTTTTAAGTAAAAAAAACCTTCACATTGGCTTGGTGGTGGAGAAGGACCCCCAAATCCAATATCTCCTCTTTTATTCACTGTAGAAATGCAGAATGTAGCCAAACAATGATCGCTGATATGCACGCCAGCATTTGAATAAAGAGTACTGCCACTTATTTTTTTCCCCTTCAAGCACTGAATGCAACCAAACATGTTTGTTAGACTTCAAGGACTCACACAATAGTAAGAAACACTGAATGTAAACAGAAAGTTGTTTGTCTACAAGAAATTCCCACAGTGTACCTTTATGTGGACCATCATCTCTTTCCAGGGCTGATGAATGAGTGAATGAGCGGGTAAAGTGAGTGAACAACAACAATCTCCTTTGCATGGTTTTTGGAAATCTCTGCACAAACAGCAGAGGCAAGTAGGACTCATGCTTTCATCCGAACAACACTGCCTCCCAGATTCCTGGCAAGTCCAAATCCATGTGACAGTTTACTGCATTTCAACGCCTCCCACTCAAAATAAACAATAAGAAGAAATAGGAAAGCAAGCTCCCTTAACATATTCCGTACGGATGGAGTCGGTTTTGTGTTGGCAATCCTTAAAAAATAGCTTTGCCGCAGCTGCGGGGCTTTCTTAAGTTTTACTTGAGTCATTCTTGTTTCTTTCTTTTATCAGTGGGATTTAAAGTACAACTTACATACAGAACACTGCAAATAATGTCAGTAAACTCCAACGTGTGCTCCGATGTGTCTGCAATTCATTATTCTGATGCGATTCATCCGTCTTAGTCAGAGCGAACCCGGATTTGCCGTCTCCGAAGCACCTGGGAAGGGGGGGCCTCTTTTTAATGGGGGTGACATTTGTCATCGGCTGATGTGATTGATTAAGCTGATGAGCTCTCATCGAACGCTGTTCCTCAACCCATATGGGCTTCAATCTGGGCGTGGTTTCTTCCTCTTTACCTGCACCATCTGCTGCGCCGTGTCTGGTCCTCTGCACAAGTGTAGGACTTGAATTATTGAGATGGGGACATGTTGTTCTCCAGACACTGGTACCTGATGATAGCGTGCTATGTAAGCTTGGGTTGTTTACAACCAAGCTCAACTAGATTACTAAAATAGAAACATGCAAGCTGAAGCTCTTCTGTTTTTGATTATGCTGTTGTGATATATATTTTTTCTATCCTATAGTCTATGTAAAGTATCAATAGTTGTTTTTTTTTACCATATAGTCTTCACTTCTGTAGCTAGTGTTTTTCTTTGGAGTGTCTGTGAACTGATTACTAATGGAATTAAACGCTCTTTGTGTCCCTGCTGATTTTCATTCGACCACTATCACTGTTTGAACAACAGGGCTGCTGTTTTACATGGATGTTTGGACCCAGGGGGGACAAGAGAGTGGAGGACGCCATGCTGCGACAGTAAAACACCTTTGGGAAATTTTGTCAGACAAGGGGACAGCTAAAAGGGTCTCGATTCCTGTAATAGTTTGTGCCAGCCACTTCAAACAGTAAATAACTGTTCAGGCGGAGGTTTGAAGTGGTTGCAGTCCAGGCAAGCCTCTGTGGCGAGCATTATCATATTATCTGCTGCCGGGAAAAACAGAATTTTCAGAGAGATGTTTTCTCTCTCGTCCTTTCGTATTTCATGAATTGAATGTCACTATTCATTTGCATTTGGCTTTGATATGGTCCTTGCAACAATTACTGAGCCTTTTCAGAAAAAAAAAAAATGACGAGGAGAAGCACATACATAACTTCAAACAGAGCTACATCAACGACTTGATGATCTGCCTCCGGGGAGAAAATTGGCCATATAGTACAATGTATGTGACGCTACGGGCAGTACAGTGTATTTTCAACCCACGTCTTCACATGTGCTAAATGTGAGATACGGTAATTGTTGCGTTTGATTTGTCTCTGATGGCAGAAGCTATACAACCTTTATTGTGACAAGCTTCTATAGATAGTAGAAGATAATGGAGAACTGTGGGGAGGCTCAGATGAGATCAGTGAAGTAGGAAGTCAGCTGGAGATGGAGTGAAAAACGAACCTTTATTGTCACTCAGTGTGGAAAATGGATGGTAAATTGACTGCTTTTTATTTACACTGCTGTTCAAAAGTTTGTAATAAATATTGGTGTTTTTCTTTTCCTTTGATAATAGCTATTTCAACAGAGATAAAAGAATTTTATTATTTACATTTGAAATAGTTTTGGCCCCAAAGGAAGACTAATTCAATGATTACAACTTCCATTTAGTCGATTTCCCAACCGTGTTGCATATCGGGAATACTTTTCCCCCAAAATTAATTTGTTTTGTAGTCCAGAAAAGCCTAAGTGACCCTTGATCATTATTGAACCACAACAGTGCAATTGGGCTCGAAATATTTTTGGGAGCCGTTATTATTTTTTAAGGCTTTCTGCAGTCTACTCAGTGTTTAGTCTGAATATTGTGATTTGTCAGTCAATAGTATGTTCATCTCATATTCCCTGATCCAGTTTCAGTACTGCTAACCCTACTAGCCTTCTATTTCTATTGTGAAGTTGGAAGAATAGCTTTGCTAAAGCCTGTTGCCTGTTAATTCCAGCTTGTTAAAGGCATCATTGTGTCCTTGACATTGAAACAGGAACCTGTTCCTATTTGAATCTGCACACAGTTTGATGCTAAACTTCCAGTTTCTTTTACCAGTGGCTGGTGGTTTCTTCTATTCTAATTGTCAGTCTGGTTGTACATCATTATACAGCGTTTTCTTCTCCACATACAAAACATTACTTTTATTACAAATTCTTCATACAAAATAACATGTATTTGTAAAGAGGACTTTCTACGCCCTAAAAGAATGAAATACTATTCAAAAATACAGAGTAGTCCTCTTGACCATGACCAAATCAAGCTTTTGTGGCAGGCGATTCCAAACTTTTGAACAGCAGTGTTTAAAGAGCGCTGCAGGAATGAGTCCTGAAACTCGGAAATGAGTTTTAGGACTTCGGGTTCCCTCTTCTCAAATTCAATGGGTTTTTTAAATAGAATTCCAGTTAGACACCTGAAATAAAGTCTGTGGTTAACACAAGCTGAAGAGATTTTAATGTCTGGTTCTACGATACAAAATACGTCAGTAAATATCCCACTTGTGAGTTTTGAATCTTTTACGTGTCTTAAAAAAGGCGGTTGCTAACAAGTGGCTAAATGAGACTACAAAACGTCATCACGCCGACTCGTCTGCCTTCAGCTTCGTTTTGTATACTTGCGTTCATGCGACCGTGGTGTAGTTCAATTATAGCCTAACGTTAGTTTTTTACTTCTGGCGATTGCATTTACACTTCAAAAATCATAAAAGTGGTGTTCATTTGTGGAGATTGTTTGTTTGCCACAGATCTTATTTTCTGCAATAATCCAAAACCCAATGGAAAAATTCCATTGCCTTTTTGTCGAGGGATCCAGGGAGATGCTAACTTCTTGGTTGGCCTAAAAATATACGGCATCCCTGCAGCGCTCTGTACTGCTCTTTTATTTTCTACCTTAGCAGACAAAGCAGGAGCAACTTGGGGGATCAGTGTTTTGCTCAAGGACACTGTGACGTGCGTAGCCAGGGATTTAACTGCCAACCCTGTGATTAGTGGACGAACCACTCAAACTTCTGGGCCACAGCCACCCAATATACTGTACATACCTGCAGGAGGAGGCCGATGATTGATTCATCAAGCCTGCAAAATCAATAGTAACCTGCTCGAGTTGCCTCTCATTGCATCAAAGCAATAAAAGCAGTAAGCCTCATCTGACTCAGATGTAAACAACATAAATGTGAGGAAGATGGAATGGTAGGAACGGGGGAATACACGGGAAAACCAAATAAAAAGTGTTACAAACTTCTTCTTTTTTAAAACTAGATGTTTATGCCAGTGTTTTAGCACCATGGAAATCTTACGCATACAACAATACATTTCCAGGGCTTCACCTCAATGCATTTGTATAGGCTGGGCTGATCAATTGCAGGTGCTAGAACAAAAACACTGCGCAATATATCACTCTGCACAAACTGATTAGCTTCCCTCCTTTGAACGACACACTCCGCAGGAATGATAATTTACAAGTAGTGTGGTGCGTGAGAAAGAAGAAGGGAAGAAAAGAAGACCTCCTAATGAGGAGTTTCTTGTCGTGATTTTAATTCATTGCAAGTGAAAGAATACTAAAGATCAAGATGAAATCCGATCATGTCTTTTTACAACTCTCCATTCTGGTTATTACCGTTGTTTCTTGTCGAAAGGAGACAGGCTTTGTAGGATAGAAAACAGTTATCCTAGATGAAGGGGAATGATGAGGCAAAGTTAATCACTATCCATTGATTTTACTGACACGATCCACAATTAAGCCGGCTTTCCATTCAGATAGAAAAGCAAATCAGTACAAAAAAAACTGTCATATATAAGTATATAAGTTAGTTTGTGGTAAATCATAGCTAAGAGGAGAAACAAACTTTAAAGTGTATTTAAATGTTTGTGTCTATATTAGGGCTATCAATCGATTTAAAATATTTAATAGTGATTAATCGCAGTTTTTATCTGTTCAAAATGTACCTTAAAGGGAGATTTGTCAAGTATTTAATACTCTTATCAACCTGGGAGTGGGCAAATATGCTTGTTTCTGCAAAAGTATTTATATTTTGTTTTATTGGAAATCAATTAACAACACAAAACAATGACAAATATTGTCCAGAAACCCTCACAGGTACTGCATTTAGCATAAAAAAATATGCTCAAATACACTACATCCTAAAAATCACAAGTTGCATTAATGCGCTAAAGAAATTAGTTATATTAAAACAAATTTGCATTGATACGTTATTATTGAGTTAAATTTGACAGCCCTAGTCTATATATATTACTAAACAATGACTGAATTACATTTCTCTTATAATACATACAAGGAGCCCCGAAGCAAAACCGCACAGTGGTTTCCTGTTATTGCTGTGCTATAAATTGTTTCCCTTTTGGAAAACAAAGTGCTTTTGTATCTTCACAGCTTGGCAGACTGTGCAGATCCTCTCCTGGAGTCGAGGCAAAGGGCAACATGTGAAGATGAATCACTGCGGCTCGGTCTACAGAGAAGCAGGCCAGCGCCGAGGTCAAAGAAACACCAGCTGTTACACAGAGTTGTCAGTTCCAAACCAGTAGAGCTGTTGGGGTACATCCCAGTGTTTGTGACACATACAGTACTCATGCGGGGGATCCTGCTCTGCTTTTATCTTAAATTCAGATGCAGACGTTGATTGTCACCATGGAAACAGTGATACGATGAGAGGTGTTTTTAATTACTTTTGATAACAGTCTATATACTTTGTCCTTACTTCACAGAGTGTGTAACATAACAATGTGCGCATAGGTGTGAAGGGATTTATGCGTGAATGTTTTTTTTTATCCGTTTTATTTTCTAATTAGTGCAAGAGGCTTTTATTTTTTTCTCCACGGAGCAGCTGGAGGAGGCCGATCAAATGCAGAAAGATATAAACTTGAAGTCTTAATGTGGCATTTTCAAATATTCCACCAAATTACCCCAAGATGATGGTTAATGGCAGATGATCCTTTGAAGTGGAACAAAAGATAAGCCACTGATCCATGTCAAAGCCCCATCCCCAAAAACACAAGAGCGCAGCTGAAGTGCATTTTTTTATATATATATTGCTACTGGCTTTTAAACAACATCCCCCTTAATATTTAATTTGTTGTCGGATGACCGCTATAAACAACAAAGGGAGCAACCACATTTGTGTGATTTCTTGTGCCTTAGTCATTCTAATCTCTAGGTAAGTAAGACAAGGCTAGTTAATCTCACCCAGTGAACTCCAGTGCTCTCATCCCTTCACATTTTCTTAGCCTTCCTGGTTGCTTGTGCTCACCCTATTCTTTCTTAATTCCAATAAATGCTTTCTGCAGTAATGAGGCAAATTCAGAGCTCCCCTGTTTCCTTTCATTTGCTGAGAGATCACAAAGCCAATGCATCACACGGGGGTTTCTAGCGCCCTCCCAGCTGGCCATGGCTAAATGGTGTTTTTGCTCTGCTGAACACTAATCCTTCTGTCAGATAAGGCCCATTATAGCAGGGGTGTAGCCAACCCGGTTCAGTTTGAACAGACATTGAACCCATCTGAAGCAGACAGCACAGTCCTGCAGGGGACAGCAGTTCAATGCCGCTGCCGTGTTTGTGCATTTACAAAAACGGTGCGTGTCTTTCTTGCAACACAGCGGGTCGTTCCTTGCTCTCAAAATTCAAAGGCAAGGATGGATTCATTACGGAACCTCGCTGGCAGAACAAAAAAGTGCTCAAAAAGAAGTAGCTTTAAAGCACCTGCTGATGCTCCACACCTGTCTGATATAATATGCGAGGCAGAATCAGATCCAATCACTGTTTATTATTTAACTTAAAACAGTGAAGTTGCTCATATTTCACGATAGACAGACGGAAATCAGGAGATAGAGGGAGTTTATACTGTAATGCATCAGCTGTTAGGCTGTTCTGACAGCACGTGGCCCATTATATGAGCTGTTATCCTCTACATCTGTACATTAGATTTTATTGCAAAATGAAGGTTGCTCTCGTGAAACTCATTTGGAAGTCAGCAGATCTATCATCGGCTCTCCCAGACCCAGACAGCTGCATGGAAATGAGGAGCCAAACAGATGCACTTTATTTGTGTGAGAGCATACAGGCATTGTTATTTTTTTCTCTCTCTGAAAATGAGGAGCCGGGCCTGGTTGTTCGCAGCCTGAGGGGATGGAAATTTAACTTAGAAATGGCTCATATATCGAAGCCCGCAATCATTGGTATTCTTTGTAGTGTATTTTAACAACATACATCAGCCATTTCGCTGTTATGGTCGGCAATAGAGCATGTGCGATGCCATTAGATGATATTTTGTTGATAAAACCTCCCAACCCATAAAGCCTCGGAAAGAAAACAACTAATTTGTCTTTTTTTTATTGCCGTAAAACTGTTGAAGTATAACACTGTGAAAATACGTAATTAGAAAGACTACACACCCAAAACTCGCGTACGTGACGTCTCTCTCTCTCTGAAGCTACGGTGCCTGTGTGTTTCCTACTGGGATGTATTCACTCAAGCAACGGGTCTTGCTCGTTCTGCTTCCCGGCTGATACAAAGAGTCAGATAAAACACATCAGGTAAGATAACGTTACATTTGAGCGTGGAACATAGCTAACTTAGCTAGCTAGCAAACCAAGGTAATTGCCAT
The DNA here is from genome assembly GCA_916701665.1 of Sebastiscus tertius. Lineage (NCBI taxonomy): Eukaryota > Metazoa > Chordata > Actinopteri > Perciformes > Sebastidae > Sebastiscus > Sebastiscus tertius. The sequence goes on along the minus strand of CAKAOH010001505.1, from coordinate 25,443 downwards.
GTGTTGTTGATGTATATCGTGCGAGACGAGAGATGTAGTTCACTGAGTGGTTTCAAACAAAACTAAATAGTACTGTAACAAACCTACGGCAAACTCCAACTTTCTTGACTTGCAAAATTATCCTTTAAATTGGCGAGCATCAGATGTGTGATTCATGACACAAAAAAATATTTGTCTCTCGTTGTTGACTACTGTACATATTTTTTTCTGAAATAAGGTCCCACCGGAAAGGGAGAGACCCTCTTTACAAAAGATCATTAATATATCAGCAAATAACTACTTGCAATGTAAAGATATAGTGGAGAAATCTCTACCTGAGCAGAGAATGAAGTCACTATCCCTCAGTGTGTGTTGTAATCCGCTCTTCGTAGCCGGGCCGGCCGTGTGTGCCTTTTCGTGCATGACACATTGCAATTCAGAAACTCTGAAGGTCAGAAAGTAAAGTGTATTAAACTAGCTAGATCGATAACTACTTACATCAACTATTTGCTAGCGAGCATAGACTCTAACGAGGATGTGAGTCACTGCAATGATGGGAGTGACGCAGACGTCAAGGTTAAGAAATGGTGTGGCCCACTTTAGCGGAGTCTGAAATCTCATCTTCCACGCATAAATATGGGAAATACATTGTAATATACTTATTGTTTTTTGTTTTTTGGTACATTAACACCCAATAACACTGTGCTCACAGACTGACCACCGGGGGCGCTGTGGGACCACAAACATCAGCAGAGAATTGGGCTTGTCCTCTCACTGCTGTTCTGTCTCCTGTGCTGCTGCAGAGTCCTTATTAATGTCATCAAGGGTCTATGCTGTTGATCTTTCAAAGAGGTAACATCTTTCACATAAAGCGTGGAGGAATCTTGGGAGTGTAATGTCAGGGGAATAGACTGAGAGACCGTAGGGAGATCTCAGAGTGACTCCTCCGCCTGCTCTCTCTCAACATCACACACAGACTCATGCAGCTTCTCTGCCCCTCCTATCGCCTGTACGCCAGCACTTCTATTTTGGTATGTTTGTGCTGTGTACTGTCTGATGTGGATGTCATTATGGGAGGCAACGGTACACACTAATGAGGTTTTGGGGAGTTCAATGTAAATCCATTAATTAATCTGTGTCTTTGCACAGGAAGCACAGTAACAAGGAGCCACCGTGTTATTTACATTCTGTACCTTATAGACTGGAGTTGTGCGATAGGCTTACTGCTTTTATGATTCAATTTTTCCTGTTTTTAGTTCAGAGTTTCCAATATTTCTTTGGTCAGACTGCCTCCACCTTGATAAAGGCCCTAAAACCAGGGACAAAGACAGAAATAAGTCATCGGCTATCTTTCTATCCCTAATGAAGTCTGATATGTTGTTTTCAATAACACATTAGAATATTGACCAAACCAAGAAAGCACTGGTTGTACTTAATTGTATCCCTTAATTCTGGGGGAAATAATTGTTTATTTATCTTGACAGAGATTTTCATTGTGACATCTAATCAAATATTTTAAGCTCATCAATACAGCGAGAGCAATCCTAATATTGAGACAGTGTGAAGGAGCCTGCAGTGGCTAGGAAGGTAATAGGAAGCAGACGTGAGAAACATTGCAACTGGCACCATGCTACCCAGGTAGGCTAACCAAAATATGTACAAACAAAAGAAAATAATTAAACAGTTAACTCCGCATAACTGAGCAAAACTCAACTGAAAGTAGTGATGTTACGTGCTGTGCCAAGGCTTCAGAGCGTGTGTCGTGTAACGCAGGTTTTCTGTGATGCGCGTATCAAGGCTTGTATCGTCTTAGAACAATGACGTCATTGAAGATGCCCGAAGCCGAAACACAGTTGAGAAATTATTGTTCCTGAATAAAAAGGAATAAAGTCTCTCCTCTATCATTTTACTATAGTTACACAAGCACATTCACTGCCCTAGTTATCTCTCAGAACACTTGAATTACAATATACTGAAAGGTCATAATGGATTTTTTGCCCAATGATGCCAAAAAAATACTGCCTACTGCCACTTTAAATAGACCCTTCCATCAGCAGGCAGGAGTCAATCTAGGTTGTACCATTCCTGCAGGTATATCCACTACCTCTCCGGTATTCTAAGTGATAAAGTTATCCACTCTTTCTAAACTCAAAGTAGAAACACTTTGCATACCATTTAAGCAGCATTTGCAACCATCTATAACAGATCACAATCAACATAAATAACTTAATTTATCCACCCCCACCACCACCACCCTCATACTTGGTCTAACCCAGTGACATCTCTGATGATGTCACTAAATACAGGAAGTGGTTGGGTACCTGCTCCTTTAGTCCCCGGAACACATGGTTATCATGGTAAGTAGAAAATGATAATTTATGAAATGCAGAAGTATACCAATGGAAAATAACTAACTTAATACTAGTCCATGTTTTATTTTAACCAGAAATGGTAATGATATCTGAACTGTAACCAAATATGATACAAACACAACCAAACCCGGGATAGTAGCCTATAATGTTCAGTTACAGGTCAATGATGGAACTACGGTTAAAACAAACACGAAACAAGCAGTTAATTAGTAAGCAATGTGGCTTTTTATGGTGAAAATTGGGATGAATGGCGTATTCTCTGCCACTTTGTCATAGACGGTTACAACTGCTGAACATACACACCATGCATAATTCAGTTTCCACATTACAATGGATACAATTTACACCTCAACCTCAACTTCTGCAGCTTTCTAATTAAGCCAAAATTAGCTCCATGAGAAAACATCATCTCTGGCTTTTAATGTTTCCAGCTGAAATTAGCTTTACTTTAACCTGTAACTCTGCAATATAATGTAGTAATGAAAGCCCCTGGTCTCGGAAGTAACGCTGTGATACCTCAGTAGGTACAGTAGGTTGGCTCATTAGCTGGATATGCTAATGTTTGCAGCTTACATTAGAGCAGACAAACTGAAGAGCTGAAATTCCTTTAAAGAACCATTACAACCCATAAAATACAGTTTTCACCTGCCAAAAGCTCCTACCTTGTGACTGGAAGGTTTTTTCTGTCTCAGAATGGTTTGATTTCATTCATGGGGATTATATCTGACAGATTATAGCCCACTCAGTCCTTTTTACCTGCTGAAATTCCTTTAAAGGACCATTACAACCCATAAAATACAGACAGTGTTCAATCCATACTTTGACTCTTGTGTTTTTGTTATTGGAGAGGGTATAAATAAAGAAGCCACGGTCAAAACTCTTTAAATACAGAGCATCGGTCTTAATGCAGCAGCCCCATGAACACAGCTTTAGCATGTGGAGAAATCCAATACCAGACCTGCCATGCCGAATTTTGTGCTTTTCTCTCGGTGACTGTGTAGCTTTTGACTCCCACAAGGCCTAAATGACAAAAGTGCCATTTGCTTGGTTTGTTTTTTTCTTGCGAGCAATGCTCCCAGTCCTTCACTGTGTTTGACCTTTAATGAGATGATTTACATTTAGTCATTACAGCAACCAACATAACCATGTGCACAGGGTGCATATTTTAATAAACACGTCCTGTTTAAATGTCAAACAGATAAAGATACAATCAAAGGCACGTTCATCCAACTTTATCCAGAGTAGTAGCCCCTGGTGCCTTGACATAACACAGCAGCCTTATCCTTGAATAGGATGTCAACTTCATCCATTCAATTCATCTCTCCTCGTTTAGGAAAAAAAAAGCAATGGATTAATCTTCTTTTGTTGAATAAATGAAAAGGTGATTTTCTATAAACTAGAAATTTCTATAGAAGCATGTTTAATAAGGTTATTCTTAAATAAATACAGCTGTGATAAACTGTACGTACTTGAACTTTAGCCTCTACTCCGACTGGTACTTTAAGTTCAAACTTTCAGCCTGCAGGTATTCACGGGATGATTTTAATTAAATCACTGGTTATGAATGATGTTCTCTTCTCTATTCATAAGCAAATTACTGAGAGCAGCAACACACATATTCATCATTCAGAATAATTTTCATCGTACAGTATCAACCAATTGACAAAATTACTTCAAATTGAGTATAAACTGGTTTACAGGCAACTGATTTCTAATAAAGACTGTTTTCTGCAATCAACTTTATATAATGTGTCAATGATTTGATTAGATTTGCTGCATTCATATACAAAATTTTGACATTAATTAAGTACTACGCAGTGTTGGAAATGAAACATCAAAAATATTAGTATCCGTTTCTTGCCTGCTTGAAGCTAGAGCCTTTTACAGCTCATCCTTGTATTTTTTGAGATTTTCAAAATTTTGGAGTCTGTTGCAGATATTTTCAATTCAGATCAGGGCTTTCACAGAGACACAAATCCACGAGGGAGGATAGATATTTACAGAAACGGAGAGCGTGCTCATTATTTCTACTGATTTTATGGAAAATATTACAACATTTCCTTTCACTTGATAAGAATCTGAAGTACAATTAGCATCAATCATTATGTCAAACAGAAACTGTCCACACAGTCTGAGTGTGATTGCTGAATCAGGATTGTACAGAAGCTGAGGGCAGCTGTAGTTGCAGATTTATGTCAGATTATGATTGAAGTATCTCATTATCGTGATGTCGAATAGTTTTGCTTATGATCATGGTTTAATGGTCTCATTTATGTGATAACATTAAGCGGTTTTCGTAAAATCACTACTTAATTAGGCAACTGAGGCTGCATTTTTTGTGTGTCTTACATGTACCATTAAAATCTGATGTGTCATTGTATTTCCTTTTTAGACTATCCACACTATGAGGATTTATCTGGATGGCAAAATTCCCATACAGCAAGTTGGTCTGGGATTCGAACCTCTTTGAGTCTGCATGGGTTTCCTCCCGGGGTGCGAAAGCAAGTGAGGTGAAATATGTGTGAATGTAAGCCTGAGTGGTTGTGTATCAAGAATGGAGTCAGTCCTGCTATGTCCAGTGTGTTCTCCACCTCTCACCCAGTACGAGCAGGAATCCGGCCCCTCATGACCAAGATGTTGGACGGATATTTGGCTTAACTTGGTCCTCACAAGGGAAACAACAGATGTGAAACAGATGTTCAAGCCATAACATTAGTATCTGAGATTTTTTCCAAATGTTATTTATTGAATTTCCAAACAGATAATAGATAATTAGTAGGGGCTGTAGAAAATATCAATACACTTGAGTATCACAATAGTATGTTTTGTGATACTGTATGGAATCTCAAAAACAACGCATTGATTGTTAATTAATAGTTTGCATGCAAAGATTTGTAGCAGATATTGGTTCACTTTGTGTTGTGTTTAAACCCCCGACCGCTAGACAGCGGTGTTATAATCTATCTTCAGCCATTTGACTCTTCCACTCTAATGTAACGATGTATGCATATCGTGGTGTGTTCTGTATATTATGACAGTTTTCCTAAAATTAGATTGAATTGGATACAAAAATTGCAATATATATCGCCTTGCTTACATTATTGCAATATATCGCAATATATGTAAGGGATAATGTCCAGCGAGCCGGTCATTGTCGTGAAATAAACCCCCGACAGGGTGATGTGGCAGGGTTTATTTCACAGCGACCCGCTAGCTGCACATTATCACGCTTTTCACACGGCTACTTACTTATGAAATCAATTATTTGACAGAAAAACAGTCCTCCAGAGTCCGACATCAGACTGCACCCATGGCAGCGGTCTGTTATACATAGCAACGGTCTGCTATAAAGAAATAACAGACCGTAGAACGTCGTGATTGACCAGAATCAAGTATTCAACAGTGTAATATTGAATAATAACCCCTGTATCATGATACATATTGTATCGCCAGATTCTTGCCAACACACAGCCCTAATAATTAGTGACATGTCGAGCTTTAAATTATATTTTAAATAGATATAAAACTGAATAGATAAAAGGGAAAATGTTAAATGAACTAAATAAAAAAAATAGGGTTTATCTATATGTGGTATGATATGTCATTGAGTACACAACAGTAAAAGATGAAACTAGAAGTGCACTCTGAGAGCGCAGACCTCCACCAAGGCAGGTTTCATGTACGTCGCTGCCCCCAGGCTGAGCAGAGTTATTAAAAAAAATTCCCGAAGCCAGATCATGATCCGGATCGGCCCCAAAATCTAATGGATTGTTCATTGTGCCACACCCCACCCCTCCAAAAAATGTTATTCGAATCCATCGCGGACTTTTGGAGTTATCCTGCAAATGGACAAACCAACAAACCAATGCCAGTGAAAACATAACCTCCTTCTTATGCCTTCAGCCTTGGTGGAGGTAATAAATCATTTAAAAAAAGTAAAAAATGCAGAATACTGTAAGGGAGTCTTAAAACGATCAGATGACCCTTTTAGTGTGGATTAGTTCTTTTCCAGTTTAACAAAGTAGAAAATGTCTCTAATCCAAGAATAATGGGTAGGTGGAGCTGATAAGAATCAGCCTGCTAGCTAAAGACTCTCAAAAGGTAGTTTTTCATATTCTGTGTTATTCCTGGTGTGAGGTTGACTCCAAATAAAGCAGTACTTGCAGATGGGTTGACAGGTACTTCAAACCAAACATTGTGTAATGAGAAAATTAAGTCATGATGATCTACAAATATTGCACAGGGCCAGTAAAGTCACAGATACATCATGAAGTGAGACAGCATGATAACAAGTGATAACTGAGATCATTAACATAATTAAGATGCCGTCCAGAGGGTCTTTTGTTGTTACAGTGCATCATAATGAGATAATTAAATCTGGCTTATAAAATAACAACGGTTGATATGTTAAGATAGAAGATCATACCGTTGTAATTTGTGATCTCAATATACGGGTAACAGAAATTAACGAAATTTTCAGACTTTATTGTTTTGAACAGGGGTTCTGCCTACAATTGTGGCTGCTTAATAACACAATACATACTATAATTTGCCAATATGGGCTCAGAAATTCATTATTTTTATCAGTTTTTATGTGGTAAAAAGGTATTCAGGCATATAATAATACCCCCCTCCCCTTATTTCATACAAAATATCTACTGTAAAAGAGAAGAAAGACCTCATATGCTTCTTTTGAAGTTCAATAAACACACTGTATACGCCTCACAGACTCTCTCAATGTTTTCTCCCTCAAATATATTCAAATGTTGCATATTGCGTATTAGACAACAATATTTGAAATTGAGTTGGGTATAAAGGATTATTCTAACTTTAGAGAAACCACGCTTTGTGATATTTCCGGGTAACCTGTCACTGAATATAATCTCTTATCTGTGATTGTGAAATTATTCAGTGAGAGGGGATTATGAAGTTTAATCTTAACAGGGATTTTCATGGTGAAATAAATTATTTTTCCTTCCTTAGTTCATCAATTCAAAATGATTTGAGAGAGGATTTCGCCACCTCTGAATGAGACAGGTATGAATGTAATAGTTCAACATCCTTTCAAAGAACTCTGTGATTATTTCCTGCCTCTGTTGCTTTCACCAGCTGCTCGCTCAGTTTAATCAGTCCAAAGTGAAGATGAATCCATTTTTGTGAAAGCTACACACGACCATTCATTTGGTTTATTATGTGGTAAGACTTATATTCAACAAATTCATAACACAGCCTTTATGTGTTGCTTCATAACTAACAGCAGAAATTATAATTTTAGATTTTAACCAGGAATGAAATTATGTGTTCACGTGAATATGTGCTGTTAAATAATTTAGAGGCAGTAATAAATAGGAGAAGCCTTTCTATAGCATAATATGAAATGTTCCCGAGGATGATTGATCTGTTTTTAAGCCTTTAACAGCACAACGACCCACCATTTCCTTTTTTTCTTTTTAGATAAGAGTGGATTTAAACCTTTTATAAAGCCTATACATCCCATCATACTAATGATACACTGCACCAGATAAATGATTGGCTTGTCCAGTCAAGCAAAAGTGATTGATTTAATGTTTTAGCCATTAAATAAATTGCTAAATTTGCTTTACTGCAATGAATGTACGAAGCGGAACCGATAACAAGACTTATGAAGGTTGCACATGATATTAGACCACAATGCCAGAGGTCAAAATCGATGTTGTCCTGTATTATTCCATCACTGTTATCATTATTGTTCAGTACAGAGAAACGATCCGTTTAGCAATCAGTCTGCTGTCCCAGCGCATCATAAATCATGTATGTATCATGCGTTGGTCAAAGACTCGTCAGTGCTGCCTGGCTGCTATCCATATCTACAGCTGACACCCACGTTTCTACCTTCCTTGGGGAACAGTAGTGAGATTTTTCCACCACTGCGTATACACCATCTCCCCCCCTGAGGAGCAACGCAGTGGCTCTTTATGATGTTGAAAGATAACCTTCGTGTATCTGGGTAGTACGCGAGAGGACTACACTTCAGACTGTCCGTGGTTGTATCTCCCGATCATAGCTTCCAGTATCAGATAACCAGGCTGCTTAAATTCCCAGCAGAGACAGATTTTTTTGCTAAAGTCACCTGGTCTGGACTTATCTCAGCTGGACCTGAGAATTTCTGGCCTTAATCTAAAGCCAGAATCAGCACGGCCGCATAATCTCAGAGCCATTCTCAACGCAGAGTCAAAGAAAACGCTCTAAAGAGCCCCTGGAGGAGATTCAGCAGGTGAAAATCCAGCTCCTGAGGGGAGGGTGTTAAATATGCTTCAGTGTAAGACTGTAGGATACACTCACTGCATATTGAAGTGTTTGGTAGATATTGAGAGACAGGAGGAAGATAGAAGAGGTGTAATTTTACTGAGATGAGAAAAGGGGCTGGGTTTGTTGACCAAGCTCCCTTTTTGAAGTAGACATCCTCCGATCTCTATCCGGATTTTCTCTATAATCCTGTCTTTCAATTTAGTGCCTCAATCCCGTGTTCACTGAGGTAAACAACCTGGCCAGCCACAATTTCCTCTCAGTAGCTGGTTACACCCACCCCTGTCAGGTTCTCTCACAAAAGGATGCATGAGTAACGTGATGCTGCCTGCATAGAAATGTCCCCGAACTTATCAAAGCTGGAAACATTATGAAAGAAAAAGTACATTATTATTATTATTATTATTATTATTATTATTATTATTATTATTATTATTATTATTATTATTATTATTATTATTATCACATGTCTAAAATGCTCCATAATACCAACATAACCTGTATAGGCAAACATTGCAAACATAGCAAACAAGAAAAGGTGTAAGTAAGATCTTTATTGATTAGATGTGCTTGGATGCACAATCTAGTACAAGGTCAGCACAGAGCTATATTGTTAAGTTGTTTAGTGTACTGTAACAATAGCATCAAGCACCTACAGAATGTATCTTTAATGTTTATTGACAACGTATGTGTTTTTCCCACAATAACAATTGAAAAACAACTTCTGCTCGTAGCAACAGAGGCGGTTCAGAAAGGAGACAACGCACTGAGAGTCATTTTCCTGTATCTGTGTCACACTGCCCTGCCCCTTTAGGAGACTGTGTCCTGAGTCTATTAACTCCAATGGGAGAACTGAACGTGAACACAAATTCTGACCGATTCTTTCGCCCCATAGTCACCAAAGTAAATATTGGACCCATTTTTCTAAAGCCACATATATTCTGAACATTCTGACACTAACATTGCATCTTTTCAGACGGATAATTCAGGAGAAAAATGAACTCTGATGTTCGCTAACGCCCTAGCTAACAAATTTCCGTAATGCTAAATATGGCTCTTAGCTGTGTAAATATCTAATATTAGCTAAAGAAAATATTAATACATTTTGCAAATATTACCCAATCTTCACACCATGACCACGCCCACTTTGGAGACAGGAAGTGTATACCATTTCAAACCTTTGGCGGAGCTTGTAATGTGTCATCTTTGTTATAGAGCATCTTTGGTAGCAACTAAAGCGTGATTTAACTTCTCTACGGTTGTGTTTCGACACTTCAGGATCATGTTCTTTGTTTTTAAAGAAATAGTTCAACATTTTGAGGAAAAATGCTTATTCATTTCGAGTGATATGAGGAGACTGATGCAATTATGCAGTAAATATGAAGCTATACCTCCAGCAGCTGGTTAGCTTAGCACAAAGACTGAAAGCAGAGGGAGACAGCTAGCCTAGTTGTGTCCAAAGATAGCAAAATCTGCCAGCTAACACCTCCAAAGCTCACTGACAAACATGTTATGTCTCGTTTGATTCATCTGTACAAAATGTAAAGTGTAAAAACGACACATTGTGGTTTTATGGGGGATTATGTGCTGAACTAGGTCTTGGCGGTTTGCAGTAACTTCCCTTTTGTTGTCACTGTGAAGTTGCCTGGCAACCAGCAGAGTATAAAAATACCCGACCATTTCCACTTACATGTGGTACAAAAATGTATCACTCCCTGTACTGGAGAAAAAAAGTGAATTCAATGAAACAGTGTTGATGGACGTGGTTTTAGTTGGCAGATATGATCAGGAGCTATGCAAAGGTAAGCCAGGTCAACGCACTCACTTCCTAAATTGTGTGCATACTGGAAGAGCTCGGCACTGTGGGAAAGGCACTGTGAGCAGGAGTGCACAGACTTTTCTGTCAGTATGAATTATACCCAAAGTGGATGTAATTGTAATGCACACAGCTTGTTCTGGCGCCCACATAAGTAGCTGGGAAATGTTCCTTTACAGCCTGAGTGTGCATCCAACACTCCTCAGAAACTGATAACGTGGCAGACTGTAATCACTGATAATTAATTACAAATAATTTCCCCAGCAATAGCTCATGAATTAAAGTGTTTTGTTGCCTGAAGTCTGTTACAAAGACAACCTGTTGCTGAGGAGAAGGAGAAACAGAGGACGGCAGTATCAAGGTAGCCTGTCACATACATCAACTTCCACAGTTCGCGTTCTGATACGGCGTGGCGGGGGTGTTGTAAAGTCACATTCGCTTGCAATAACCACATCTGCAACTGGAGGTTGTTCTCTCTGAATAGACCTCAGATGTACATCCTGGAAGTCAGTGGGAGTGAGGCTGGACGTGCAGGGTGGCGGCGCAGCGGTGGGAGACGGACTGCTTCAGTGACACCTTTGTACTGGAAAATAATAGGGGATTTAAATTACTCACATCTATTCAGCTTGAGCAGCAATCACCTTGCATGTGATATATTTTTTTCTTTCTCTTCATGCCATTTCCAGCAAATGAAAGCTTTGCTCGTTTCAGCCTGGCATTGAGATGAAAGAAAATTGCGGGTGATGGCGGAGCTGAATGCTGTGAGCCATACTTATGTCCACAAAAGAAGATTGTATTAAATGCATCAGGATTTAGCACTATACACCATTCCATCTCTTGATTTTACTGTTCCCTTGCAAGCCAAGTTATTCTAGCAAAGTTTGCCTAACGTGCTGTTTTGCTATGTTATTTTCTCCCTTACCACTGAATATAGGCCCAAGGTTCCTACTGAAGTAAGACACCATTATTTAAAGCTCATTCTTTGGTATCAGATGATTTAAGATCACCTACTGTCAAAAAATAATGACAAAGTGAACAATTTCTAAACCTTATTTTGTAATGGTAGGCATCACCCTGTTTCCTCATGCAGCACAACGGAGTTGGCTGACCAGGGAGACATAAACATTTTCATTTCTTTCGTGTTTGAACTGATAGTGATGGCTTTGCCTTCAGTTCAGATATTCATATTGTTTGGATTTGTTATGCCACCGAAAAAGCTATTAAAAGTGAGCTTCATAAACGACAAAGCAAGAGAAACACTGAGGTGAGTTTTGGTCCAAGTCAATGATTAAGAGTGAGCGAGAAAAAGAAAATTGATGATAGGCCACGGAGAGATTGCTGAAATGGGCAGGAACATATTAAGACGGAGAGGAAGCTGCAAGGAATGAGACAGGTTTTATTAAATTAATTTGGACAGGAATAGTGTGCAGAGGTTTCTGTGACAGCTGATGAGCCTGCTGCTATAGATAGCTGCTTTGGTAGGGAACTGATCTGCAGTGAAGCAGCAGTCCTCTCTTTCTCTCTTTCCCCTCCATAGGCAGGCCTTAAAACTGACATTAAACTGCTGTCAGGTCACACTCACATGCAAGAGGAACATTCTCAGAGGTCAAATGCCAGGCTGCATCGCCTGTCAGACACCAACAGGGACCGTCACCATGACAGGAGGAGAGAGAAGAGAAGGTGCTGAGGGATCTAGGCAACTAAATACCACATGACAAAGTCGAAAGCAGTCAATCCATGTTCGAGCACAGATTTGTCCTTCATTAACTGTGGCTGTTTGGAAAAAAATGCTAGATCTGAATTGAAGAAAATGATTCTATCTGTACTTTTGTGACAATAATAATGCAAATTGCAAGATATCTGAATGATCCAATGACAAGCTGACAGAGCCACGTTTACCTGTTTGCATTTAGTCCACCATAATTAATGTGTCAGTCAAATTGTGATTTGGCTTCCTTTTATCTCTACATGTGCTGTTTGATAAAGGCCATCAAGCCAACATGTATGATGCTTTTTATTTTTTATTTTTTTATCTAATCTTACAGCAGGACTCAATCATGTTCCACATGCTGAAAATACCACCGCACAAAAGGGAACAGCCACCTCCAACTGTGACAAAGCAAGTAAAGGTTAAAGTGTTAGCCATCCATCCAGTGTGCCAGAGTGGTAGAGTATCTTGTTTATTCCCTGCTGGTATTCACAGAGAATTCAAAGCCTCTGGTATATGAGATAATTTGCCCTTTTCTCTTCTCCTGCCATTTGGCCCCATCATTCTTGGCTGTCTTATCTCTGACAGGAAAGACCAGCGCCCTCTCCCTCCATCTTTCACCTTCCATCTTCCAGCTCTGACCTCCAGGCGAATCTGCCATCTACTCAAAGGCATAAAGTATGTGCATAATTTCATAGTTTCCTCAACAGAAAAGTAGAACAGGTGGTTTTAACTGTAGATATTGGCAGTTTGAAATAGATTGTTGACTTTTAATTATTGTCTAGAGCCGTTATTGATCAAGTTTGAGGGAATAAACGTGTCAGTCGATACAGTGTCGTTGTGGAAATGTATTGGTGGACATTTAAACAATGGCTGCAATTGCAAGGTATTACAAAATAACGACACATTTAAAAAAAAAAATAAAGGCATGGTAGGTGAGCAAAATAGCAAAATAAGAACGAACAGAACTACAAAATATCAAATTATCTATGGGAATTTGTGCTGCATCAGTTAAAAAACTTATAAAGTATACTCCAAAATAATACAAATAGTATTAGGAATTATCAGTCAAACTGCATCTAGAGAGATCCGTAGTCTCAAGCTAAAACTAACCAGCAAATAAAATAAGTTAATAATAATTCTGACTATCTGAAGGACACAAACAATACTTGAGTCTACAGCCATGCTAGCATGTACTTAGACACAGCTGGGCTTCGAGCTAAATGCTTATGTCACCATGCTAACATGCTCTCAATGACAACATGCAGACATTTAGCAAACATAATGTTTACCATGTTCACTATCTTAGTTTATCGTGTTAGCATGCTAATTTTGCTTACAACTAAATACAGCTGAAGCTGATCAATCAATCAATCAATCAATCAGTCAAGCTTTATTTATATAGCACCTTTCAAACAAGTCAAATGCAATTCAAAGTGCTGTACAGACAATTGACAAAAATGTAGAATGTTAAAAATGGATTTAGAGACTAATGCACAAAACAACCAATATAAAAGTTAATTGAATAAGAAAGCAATCAAAGATGGGTATTTAAGATAATAAAAGATAAATAAAATACAAGGAAATAAAAATAACAATATAAATACAAATTATGAAACTAAACAAAATAAGCAGATTGTATTAAAATAATGACATTTTAATAAAATAGAATAAAAGAGATAACGATCAACAATAAAATGTTGATTAAACAAAATATAGTAAAATAAACACTATAATGATGATGATAAATAAAATAAGTATAAACAATTAAACCATAAAATTATAAAGGTAACCGGTGTAAAGACTTTAAAATAGGCGTTATGTGTGCTCTCCTTTTGGTCTTAGTCAGCACTCGTGCAGCAGAGTTTTTAATTAATTGTCGCTGATGGGAATGTTATTAGTTTTGCAGGTATTTGCTCATAAGCGAAAGACACACTAAAATGTTGACCCGATGATGGTGCTAGGGATCACCAAAGTTGTTAAAACTCTTCCATATGGGGACAATGTTTGTCTCAAATTTCATGGTATTCCATCCAAAAGTTTGTCGAGACATTTCACTCAAAACCACAAATGTGAACCTCATGGTGGCGCTGGAGGAAAAGTCAAAAGATCATCAAAGTTATTAGGGATTTATCCTCCAGGGATCATGAAAGTCTGCACCAACTTTCATGGAAATCCATCCAATAGTTAGTTTTTCCAAATGTGGTGAACGACCAACAGACACATTGTTGCCATCGGCATTATAGTCACGCTGCGAGCATGACTAAAAATATAAATTAAATGCTGCACTCGCTGAGTTCCTAAAATCAAGCAACAGATTAAAGTCATTGTGCTCAGAGAGAAAGAGTAGCCAATGTGAAAGAGAGATTGATGGAGTATAGTGGTCAGAACCATGCTGTGTTTTATCTTTAATCCTGAAAGTGCAGACTTTATTTTATCATACTACCCTTTCAGAGAGTCCAGGAAGCATGGAGATTTGGATAAAAATAACTAGCTCCTGCTGAATAATAGGAGGTGATGAAATCAGGTCGGGTCAAGTGAGACTTTTTCAGGCTCAATCAAGTTGGAGTTGGAGGTCAGATCTGCGAAAAAGGATCAGCGTTGACATCCTGCAGTCGCACTACACTGGGCAGAGAGAAAGCACCTCGGGCTGCAGGAGTACCTGGCTTTTATCGAGTTCCCAGTGATAGTCAAACCTGCTACCTGCCATTAACTGTGGCTGTTGTGCAGTTGCTGCATGTGCACTGAGAAGGTACAAGCCCACACAGTAGAGAGTGTAGTGTTTGCTTGCAGTTGTTAACAATAAGTATTGAACTCAACTGTTAGAACTTAACTTTCGTGAGTGAAAAGCATTGTTTAAATAAATTACTGTGGCTGTATTGTGATACTGTGCTACAATGATACCAACATTGCTCGTAAAAAGTGAAAGAATTATCTCTTTTCAGCAATACCCTTTTGTCGGTGTGACAAAGAACTCATGATGTCCCCACAAAAAGAGAGCAGATGATTCACTGTTGCATATACAGCATGAGTTGGATTAGTGTATTTTCTCATTAGGAACACAGGAAAGGCAAATATCTCTGTTGAATCACACTTTCTCCAAACCACCTACTGCATAAAACAGTAGTACTTCTCATTAGAAAATACTCAAGGGCCCATAAAAGCACTACATGTATGCTGATTTCCTAGTTGACATTTTTGTCAAAGTTCTGCAGGGAAACATTAGCTGTTCACGGTCTATTGTGTTTCCTGCTGCTTTTGCGTGTATCTTGATTTGTCCCCCACAAATATTTAACTCTCCATTAATTGCACATATTTAACTGTGTACCTTTTCATTCTCTTGCCATTAAGCAATCATGCATTGCCTCGAACAAATAAATCACTGTTGTTTGTTAATGAACGCATTAGAATGGAACAGTAAAGCCGGTACCACCCCGGGCCATGTTTGTGTTCGAAAGGATGATTAGTACCTCGTCTGATTTTTGTACTGTACTAGAGAGGGAGCCGCACCAGCACTGCTCTGCCAATATAATTAAGGAATAATGGTACAACAGTAATGTCTTACAAGCCAATAATGGGGGCCTTCAGTCGATAAGAATTGATCTGGGAGTCACCTCATTAATGACTGAGGCTAAACATTATGGTGGTTTTGTCTTAGAGAGTCAAAGCAGCAGACTTGTCAGTATGAAAACCATGTTAATACACTGCAGATTGTCTTGAGTATCCAACTTGAGCAGTAAATCCACACCAGATAGTAGTTGTACACTTTGTGCTGAAGGGGTCAGGTCACCCATTTTACACACACGCAAATGTGATATGTCTTTTTGATTTCTCCCACCACCTCAATACAACTTAGGCAAATTGAGTTCTGCTTGTGGTGCTCAAGGTATTACAAATCATATTTAATTTGGGTCAAGTGACACTTTAAAGGAATAGTTTGAAATTTAGGGAAATGCGTTTTCTTAGCGAGAGTTACATGACGCTGTTAGCTTAGCTTAGCTTAGCTTAAAGACTGGAAGCTCGCCCACCTCGGTCCAACTGTTACAAAATCTACTTATCAACATCTCTAAAGCTCACTAATTAACAGGTTATTAACTTGTTTGTATGTCATGAAAAGTCTGGCACTTACTGTAACCTATAAAATGGCAAATTTAAATTTTTAGAGTTTGTTTTTTGTACAAATTTAACAAACCATATATAACAGCCTGCAGTCACACAGTTTGTGAAATAGTCACGAAATTGATTGTATTGTTTGTAGACACAAGTTTCACATTTATTTCGCGATGGTCAGCACGTAATTGTAAACTGGGAAGTATAAGTTCAGTTTTTATGCACCAAATATTTGGAACAAGCTCCCAGAAAACTGCAGGACCAACTCCAACTCTGAGTTCTTTTAAATCAAAGCTTCAAACTTTCTTGTTTGCTGCTGCCTTTTATTAAATCAAATAATGATCTTATACTGCACTAGAACTTTTACTCGTGTGTTATATTCTATTTTAGCTTCTATCCTAGCTTTTATTTTTAGCTTGTTTTTATTTTCTAATATTTAATGTTTTTATGTTTTTATAACTGTTTTAATTATGTCTTAATGTTCTTTTGCACTTTGTCGCAATGTTCTTGAATTGCCCTGTTGCTGAAATGTGCTATACAAATAAAGCTGCCTTGCCTTGCCTATAAAGAGCAGTAAATGTCGCATAGGGAGGAGTTTGGGTAAGACTTTGTCCCAGGAGACTGGTGTACGTACCTCGTGTAAAACCACAAGTCAAAGTTAATTTATTTGTCACGTAACTTCCATATTTAAGTTAAAGCACTTCCGAAGTTATTTTAACCCAAAACACAATCTGTTGCCTAAACTTAACTAAGCAGTTTTGTTGCCTAAACCTATAACCAAGTCGATCTTTTCCTAAACCTTACTGAGTAGTTTTATTTTTTAAAGACTGGAGCGGAAATTGACACGTGTGTCACGTGTTGCTGGACATTCGTAGGAGGATTATCAATGTGTCGGTACACAGTCTTACCTTCTCCCAGTGAAACAAATGCTGTAAATTCCTGCAACATGATATCAAATATAACCATTCAGCCACAGATGACAATTGCCAGAAGCAGGACTGCTATCCTGCATTTGCATGCAAATGCGCCATGTTGGTTTTGGCAGAGGCAACCAAGAGGAACCATCATTTAATGATTGCAGTTTGACATATTGTGTGTTTCGGTGCAACTCACTAATCCTCAGCATTGTAATTGTTGGAGGCACACAGGGTTGTCAGAGCATGGAAAGGCCTTGATTAGCTCTCACCTTACACCAGTCAGCTCTGTTCACAGCGCCTTTAGTATTGCCTTCTCATTAGTTACACACAAGACCCGAGGTGCTATCCTTCCATTTAAGCTGGTTATTTAACTCTGGGGACGGGCCTCAGCTCCTTCACTGTTACGCCACGGCTGCTCTCAAACACAAACTAAGAACGTGTGAATGTAATGTAATGAACACTCAATCAAATAAACACGAAAACATTAACATTCACTTGTATTAAACTTTTTAGTGTCTACAAATTTGGCAATGGGGAGTCACCAAATTACCAAAAGTGGTAGGATAAATGTGAGACTTGCCTTGTACTTCAGCTTTTCAGAAGGCGCAACTAATTTCCCATGTGGATAATGTGAATACAAATATAAACTGAAGTTCAGTGATGGCAGCAAAATATTAACTGATCATAATTAATCTTTATTTCTTAATTTTGCCGAGGAAATAATGATGTCAAACATCATAGAAATGTAAAAGTAGGATTGTACTGAGCCACCATGAGCTACGTCAGCAGGTGGAGTTTGCTCAGTTGTCACGTAAATGTAGATGTTCAAATATTAAATAAATTCTCACCCTTTTTACACAAGCAATTGTCAGGATTAACAGTTTAAATTGCTGTAAAACATTAGAAATTAAAAATGCTACTGCTGCCCTTTCAAACTTGTGGGTGCTACTGCAAAGGTCTTTTATGACTCACCACGATAATCTGTACTGTGAGCCTCTGCTCCCGACTCGCTCAAAGTGCCACAACTTGTCAGCCTAAATGGTCAGGAAATATAAGGCCGCTGATAGAGGCCTGAGAACGTTTCCTCTCAATGGTCACATTAACGCAGTGAACCCACAGACGCATATTAGAGCAGGCAGTGGCACTGCATCACATCCTTTGTAGTTGTTGGTGAAAGGGCAGCCATCTCTGTCGTCTCAATGTCTTTATCCACATGAAATAATAATGTCACTGCTGCAGCGCGCAGAATAGAAATATCCAGAGGGTGCAGACAGAGTTGTCACAAGGCTAAGCAACTCTAGCTATGCGTCTCACAACACCGAACAACAGAGAGAAGAGATTAAGCCAGACCACTGACTGCTTTTGTTGTATAGATTAACAAGATGTAAATTTCATGAAAACAATTCTGCTTAGCATATTGTATGTGTGTGTGTGTGTTTTCTTTTAAAGCAAGGATAGACTGTAAATCATACAACTATGGTGTCAGCGATTTCCAGCCATTAGAAGGCCTTCAACTCTTCAATAATAGATAAGGCCTAATGGCTTCTTTGCTGCCGCTTCTGGCTGTGTTTGACATGTAGTGAGATAATGAATGTAAAAGAGTGCAGGGGACATGGGTCACATGGTTAACATCCTATTTTGGTGCTGAAAATTCCCCTTTATATCCTTTGACTAGTACCTGTCTGTGTGTTTTCAACACCACGTCATCCATTTCTAAAGAGCTCTATGAAATATTCATCATGCAAACAATCAGTGCTTTAACATCTAAAGCCCTAGTGGAACATTTAAAGTTAGTCATATCTACCAATATTCACAAATGAGTAGGGTGAGCACTCTTCTTCATGCATGAAGAGCCACAGCTTGTGTTCCTTTATTCATTTTATCAACCAAATGCATTAGTCGTCATATGATATGCTTCTGAACGCTGGTCAGCTTTGTCCGTACTTATTAGGTTACAACTTGTAATAGCAGGAAAGTCTCCTTTCAGCTTGAAGCTCATTTTTCTCTCCCAGATAAAATACAAATTAAGACTTTGATATATCAGTTCTGAAATCAGGAATTTAATCAATACAACCAACATAATGGCCAGCAGCATGTTTTGGCCACTTTGAGTGAAAGAGTGAACGTTGGGCATAGACTCAGATAAGACTATACTATATATAGGCTACTCCTTTCGCAGCACTGTAAATACCTCGCTCATGCATAGGCAAACAATATGGTGACAGCTCTGCTTCGACGTTGAAATGACAGCTGATTCCTGTTACATTGCCATGTCAAGAAATCCAGTTGCTTTTGCAAGCAATCCATGTCTGACATATAAAAAACACCTTGTGGTGTTGGCATTAGGTTACCTACATGTAAGTGCATTGTTTATTTTCCCCAGTAGACCTTTTTCACAGGAAACATGTTGACTTGTCTCAGGTGTTACTAATAATGTTAACATCGTTCTATTCCAGTGTCCCAGTAAGCCGTGACAGCGAACCAGCATGCACAATACCAGGACTCTGAAACAGATTCAGCTAAATGGCATTCAGACATTATTAATTCAATTATTTACACCTGTGCTTATACTGTGACATGTCAAAATGTCTTCTGTGAAAATGGTCTATTACCCAGTCAATTTGGAGCCCTGGTTTAATTGTCTTTTTGCTCCACACTCAGTTTTGAAATTACTAAATTGACTAGCTTGATTTTCCCCCTATCAACCCTGTCTCCTAGAAATTACATTTATATAATGCTAATTAGTTTTCCTCATTATGTTGTGATGAGAAAAGTAATTCCTGCCTGAACTGTGTTTGCACGAAATGCTGTTTTGAGCAAAGGATATTCTACATTTAAGGAGCGAATATAATTCCTGGGTTGGTGGTCGGGGTGGGAGGATGGTGGGAGTGTATCACTTGGTCCTCCCGTGTGTCTAAGATGCTGCCTGGCTAGTGACCCCTTGCCTTGGATACACTTGGTCCCCTTGTGTTAAAAATGCCAAACTGACGTGAGAAGGCAGAAAACGGACGGTTGAGTTTAACTGATTCGGCCCCTTCTCCCATCGAAACAAAAATCAGCCAAAGATTTCATGCTGAAACTTTGTGGTCCTGGACCAGCCTCCAGCAAGCTCCCCAGACCCGGGCCTCAGTCCCTCACCCAAACAGTCCAGCCCCAGACCAGCCTCTAGCATGCTCCCCGAGCCTACGGCCAGCCCTTAGGCCCCTAACCTAAACCAAGTGCTGTGAGTGCCTAAACACAACCATAAAAAGTTTCTTCATGCTTTATTTTGCTATGAGTGGATGTTTTGGCAGAGACCAAATGAAATATATTGTCAGTTAACATTTTACTGATGGTATCAACATTAAGCGACTTGCCAGATATGTTGCATTTTAGTGTATAAGTAGTACATACATAGTGGTGTATGAGTAGTATGTATTAGTATTAGGGTGGTCAAAGTTAACGCGTTAACGCAAATTCGTTTTTAACGCCACTAATTTTCTGCTCAATTTTAAAGGTAGAGTGAAGATACTGGCATGTAAAACTAGAAAACCTTCTATTGGTACCAACCATGTCATACTAGCCTGTCATGAAGGAGGACAAATAACGCTCCAAATGTATGCTAAACTTTGGTGAGGAAAAACTGGCATGGCCATTTTTAAAGTGTCCCTTGACCTCTGATCTCAAGATATATGAATGAAAATGGGTTCTATGGGTACCCACGAGTCTCCCCTTTACAGACATGCCCACTTTATGATAATCACATGCAGTTTGGGGCAAGTCATAGTCAAGTCAGCACACTGACACACTGACAGCTGTTGTTGCCTGTTGGGCTGCAGTTTGCCATGTTATGATTTGAGCATATTTTTTATGCTAAATGCAGTACCTGTGAGGGTTTCTGGACAATATTTGTCATTGTTTCATGTTGTTAATTGATTTCCAATAATAAATATATACATTTGTTTGCAAAGCAATGCATTTTTGCCCACTTCCATGTTGATAAGAGAAAAATGTGCGATTAATTTGCGATTAATCATGATTAACTATGGACAATCATGCGATTAATTATGATTAAATATTTTAATCGATTGACAGCCCTAATTAGAATACATGTAATTTATAATATATAATATAATATAATATAATTTGTAGACGGGGTTGCCCTTATGATCCTTTGCGACTGCATCAACATCTGTTGAATTGAGACTGTAAACAACATTGAAAGAGTTCTGTTTTGGTTCTGTAGAGAGAACAGCTGAAATATTCACCCATTCTCAAATAACCCAACCCTCACACATTCACTTATCACATCTTGACTTACAGTGTTTTCTAAATGTCTTATTTCCAATTCTCTGCCGCAATTGACACAAGTTCTGTGCTTGATTGATTTCACAGTCGGTGCCTTCTGTCTGTGTGTACATGCGATAAGGCGGGTGGTTGTTAAACATGGCTGACATTAGTCAGGAGGTATGCGCTGAGATTGAGGTGAGGCAGTATAAACAGATCTCTGTTAATGGGTCCCTCCCTCTGGGTCCGCTGTGCACTGAGGCAGAGAGATAGCCACGGACCCTCCCATCCTCCTGGAACACCGCTCCAAGTAAAATTAGAGGCAGATTATTGATGAGCAGTTCTCCTGGTAACACCTTACAATACGGTGCACAAAAATATGAGTCGTTATGATGGAACGCGCAAGGTAAAAATCACCTGATAATTAATAAATCATGAGTAGTTCTTGAATAACTGAATGGAGGACTGTATAGCAGAACATGATGAGTTACTGAGTACAGACTGGGAGACATTACATGTATATTAATGCATCATTAGGTAATGATTAAATATCTGTGAATGGGAATAACGACCGCTTTCCTCATGAGTTGTTCCTTATTAACTCTAAACCAGCTGCCGAGGAGCACAAACTAGTTACAACGAAGTACTTAATCGTGAATTATTCTTTTTGTGCACCCATAAGTAAAGTAGTTCATCATATTGTGTAGTTACTAAGCAGTTCCTCATTACTTCATGAATATCTGACCATTACTTACCCTTTTTGTTCATGAAGTTTGTGCCGCTCAGCTGCTGATGCATTAATAGTATCTCCACTCTAGTAACTCGTTATTAACCACTATATAGTCCTCAATTCACAATTATTCAGGAACTACTTATTAACGATTCATTAATTATTGTTTTGTGATTACTGTAATGTATTGGTCTTGATTCGTTCCTCACTTGTTCCCAAGTAACTACTCATATTTCTGTGTACTGTATTGCATAGTGTTACTGTTTTCCTGACTCATCCAGTGCAACGTCTGACGCATTCTTCATTTCATCACGGGGATCATTTCAAATTGCTTCAGTTTTTCAGGTGCTTTTGATGATCACAGATTGGAAAAGCGTCGAGAACGGTCTGAGGCAGAAACACGAGAGCACTTTATAACCAAAACATGTCTGCTAAAATATAAAGCTGTTCTTTCACTAAAGCTTTGCATTGAAATGTTCTAGTTTTATCATACAAAAGGTATTAAGAGAGTACTGGCAAATGTTCACAAACATCACAAACCTATTTCTTTTAAGCACTGATTAGAAAAAAAGTGGAGACCAAAGCTTTATGTTAAATAAATAAATCCAGCTATTTTGAACCAGAACCTTATTTTCAGTTTTCTTTCCATTATGACAATTGATTGGGTTCAGAACTTCATCATTCATGTTTCGTAGCTGCAAATAGCTGCACCAAAAAAGGTGATAAAACAAGCCTTTTCTACACAACAGACAGTTCACACACACACACTGCATTCACACACTATTAAATAGCTTTGATCAAACTATTAGCGTGGCATTTCAGTTGCAGCTGTCTGCCACCTTTTTTTCATTGTTCACACATTTGTGCGTCGGCTGTCTGTTTATGCACGTGTAACAATCAGAAGGTGTAAAGTGAAAGTGCTCAATTTTACAGAACGTCTCTTGTACGTTAATGTAAATATAAACATTAATGCTTGTCAGTCACTGTCAACGGTGGTTGCAATGTGTTAAGAAAACCTTCCACAATTTGTGATGCTTTTTTTAAGGAGACATCCGAATGTGCCGAAAATCTCCCAATGCGACTTGTAATTATCAACAGGAAGTTGATGTGAGATGTCTTTCCAGTTAGCAGCTTGTGTGAAAACATCTGATACGACATGAACATGACATCGGAGTTCTGCCCCTAGATTAAAGCACGTAACATCCACCGTTTATTCTGTTATTGACGGGAAATACTGCATGTTCATGCAATTAATGATCAAAAACAGGATGAGGGCAGGATGCAATTGCAAAGTGTGTTAAACTGCAATTTGCAATTTGGCCGCTGTGTCCAAGCAGAGCCTCACAGAGACTTTTGATCTTGTTTTCCTCACTTCCCTGTAGTCTGTGTCGTGCTGACCTTTTCTAGACAAACGGGTTACTATGGAAACTTATGAACGACATATTAGACAAAAGAATTGATGTAATAATTACTGATGTAAACATATTATTACAATCCATGTAATACTGTTTTTGGTGTCTGTCATAACAGGCCTGTAATTACTGCCTGCTTAGTAACCAGAAAGGCATTTAGCCATCTGCACTCAAACCCCTTCAACCCTAATGCACACCCACTTTTATTTATGTCATCAATACTTTATGCTGGCAAACACAACCTCTGATAGGGGGAATTATCCCCAGGCCTGATGTAGAATGAATTGAAAATCCATAGATCTGCATATAGTTATAGCGATTCTTTTAAACACTGGTCAACTGTGCAAAGATGAGGAAATGTGGAGGGGAAATTATGGAGTAGAAAGATATTTAAAATATTGGAAAGTAGAGAAAATTAGAAGCTTCGACCATTGCCAAGTAGCCCGGTACACTGACAGTCTCTGTGGACGCTCCACCGACAGCTGAAGGCGTCTGATAAGAAGTGAGCCAAGGAACAGCAGCAGAAAGAGAGGTACCAAGACTTAGATTAAGAGAGAGAGGGACAGAAGGGGGAAGTCTATGGAGCATGATGCTGCTTATTTGATAGAACAAAATGTGATTTAATATTAGCTTGAATAAGCACTCACACAACTGTTTCTGAACAAGCAGAACTTTTACTATCATGGGGCATTGTTCTTTCTACACCCAAAGGAAACGTCTACTTTAAAAATTGGGTCAAATTAGTGTGAGATGTGTTGTGACTTTAATTAACTTAATTAAGAGGAAAATATGTTCTCTGACTGCACACTGAGGAGGAAGTGCTTTTAAAAACATCAAAATAATGTATGCTTTTAGAAGATGGAAAGAAGACTGTGAGAGTGTTTGCACTGTATACCATATCCATGACATATAAGATCTGAAATCATATATCCCATTTGTAGTTTCTAGCATAGTGCCTTGTGGTGCATTGACCGTGCCTATTTTTAGCAAAGACGGGTCGAATGGGAGTCAAATTGCTATCGTTGTTAGTTAGCGCCTTTGCTCATTAAAGCATATACAGTCCCTGAACTTGTTCTCGAATTCAGCCATCAGGGCTTTAACAGAGATCACATTAATCCACTCCTGGCTTCCCTGGTGACCTGTTAGCTACAGAATTAATTTCAAGATTTTAAGATTCATACATATCTGGTGCCCAGCTTAACAGAAATGTTAACCCCATATGACCAAGAGTGCAGCAAAATAGTATACACTGTTAAGAATTTCCCAGTAAAATAACAGTAAAGAACTGGCAGCAGGGTTGCCTTTATGTTATGTATGTAAATGAACATTATTATACTGTCGCTGAAATTTACAGCTTTGTACTGTTAATGAAAAACACAGTTTGAACTGTTTTTTTTATTAATTTCACAGTATTTTACAGTTAATTTACTGTTTAAAGATACATTATATAGCTGTTTTTCACCTTTCTTTTACATTATCTTACTGATTTGTTTTAATGCAACCTTTAGGTTGTATTTTTTTTTTTTACATACATTTCAATAAACATTATTTTTTGCCTAGATGAATAGACTTAGGGTTAAGGTTAGGAGGTTACAGACATAGGAAT
This sequence comes from Sebastiscus tertius, assembly GCA_916701665.1. Lineage (NCBI taxonomy): Eukaryota > Metazoa > Chordata > Actinopteri > Perciformes > Sebastidae > Sebastiscus > Sebastiscus tertius. The sequence continues at coordinate 242 of CAKAOH010001505.1, read as the reverse complement.
AGTCACACTAAATACAATTAAAGGCGCTTGTTAGGAAAAAGGCTATAATAGACTTGTTGACACTTTTCTCGAAATGTCTGTCTATATCTGGCTACAAGCACAGAATGAAACCAGAACAACATGTGAGTGAAGAACAGAGAAACTGTTACTGGTGATACTTTAGACAGTTGATCAGCAGTAAAGTGCTGTTTTTAAGAATGCATTATAGTTCAGTTAAAAACTTCATTTAACAGGTTTTCTTT